>VZQC01002072.1:908255-925755 GCA_009823505.1 Rhizomys pruinosus | reverse complement strand
AGGCATTGGAGGGTCCACATGCTGAGGTTTGGCTCTCACTGGGGTCTGTGTCAGCAAACCTGCTCCCCGGGCCACCTTGCGGCCTGACTAGAACAGGAGCCCTCCACCACATGCACAATCTTTACACTCTGCAGACCGAAGGGCACCTTGGAGCCAACAAGCCATCTAGGTGCCCAGGCAGTCCCTGCTTGCTCTCTCCAACCTCCAGGTGACACCTGGCAATCACTGTGACAAGATAAAAGTTTCTGAAGTTTAAGAGGCAAAAGAAAGAAGGAAAGGAAGGAGGGAGGGAGGAAGGGAAGGATGGGGGGGGGGACCTTTAGATTTCACAGCGGGTTTTCCTGAGGGCGGGCAGAGGCTGTTGTTGTCTGAGGCCGGTGACTCCCATTCAAGCGGCTTTGCCCGGCTCGGATCAACCACAGGGCACCCAAGAAAAAGACCGATCTTTTGGGGGTGAGGGAGGGTCTGCGGAAAAGAAGAGCAGGGGGAGAACACGGATGCTTCCGTCTAGACCACCCAGCTACTCCTTACTTCGTGGGAAAAGGGGGCACTGCCGCTGAGCTGCGCTGGCTCTCCAGACCCTGAATTCCAGACGGAATTCTAGTCGGTCTGGGGCCCTCTGCAACTCGGGCTGAAGACGCTGAAGTTCAGGTAAAATCCCGCATTGGCCAAAACTCCTCAGGGCTTGCTCCGGAACTTCCAGATTGTGGATTCAGACCTGGATTTGTTCCTCCAGGCCCCCAACCCTTATCCAGTTGTGCGCACAGTGGTCTACCAAGTAGGGGGCGACCCGCTTGCACCAAGGCGTAGAGCTGAAATGCCAGGTGCGGAGCAAGGAAAGGAGAGTTGGCACGAGAGGCCCGGGGTGCAGGAGGGTCAGGGCGCTGTTTCAGCGCAAGGACCCACCACACCCTTGTCCACCCAACACCGGTGCATTCACCAAGTCGCCCCGTTGGGTGGTGAGCACGAATCTGCCAAGGTCAGGGCCTTTGACTCAAGAATCTGCGTCCCGCGCCACCGGGTGGCCACGACCCCATATCTCTCAGGGCACCCCACTTTCTAGTGCCACTGGGTTCTGCTCTGGCGCAGCCCAAGAAGTTAGATGTAGACGCACAGCACGAGGTTGGAGCGGTGGCCGTGAGACTGAGAGGCGTTGGGAGACACGAGGGGGCTGTTCTGGGAGAGACACGAGGAATCCTCGGTCTGGGTGGATGGAGTCCTGCTCGGTCACTCGCGGACCCTCCTCTGGTGACCTCTGGGCCTCTTGTTACTCTTTCTCCCCGCCCCACTACACGGCGGGAAGCTCTGTCCAAATGGGGCGGGTTGAGATATGCACCGGGTCAGGCCGCCACCGTCCGGCCCGGTGCACGGGGGCCATTTCCAGTCTCTCTCAAGTCCCCAAGAAGTTTTCCGGTCCATCTCGGATCGGATGGAGGGATGCAGGGAAAGAGGGTAGTCTGGTCTCTACACTTCCGAGGTGCGACTTCAGCAAAACCAGTACCTCCTAGCCCGAGGCGACGCGGTGGTGGGGACAACGGTGTCGCCCCTCGTCCCCCACCCGAGGCCTTCTGCCTCGGGCTTGTCTAAGGGAGTCCCGTGCAAACTGGAATTGGGGGATCCCATTTCACCACTTCCCCTCCCGGCTCAGGAAAGTCCGGGCCGGGAAGTAGTCTTTGTCTCACTCCGGGCGGGGGAGGGGGGGTCGCGCCCCCTTACACCCCATTCCCAGCGGCGAGGCCAGAAGGGGGCGGGGCCCAGATTCTTGGGCCAGGGCGGGCCTCAGTGTCCTCTCCAGCTGCCCCTCCGACCGGCCTCCGGCTGCCCCCCCCCAAGCCCCGCGCCACAGCCCCCACCTGTTCCCAAGGCAGATCCGGCCCTCCGGGGGCCCGGGCCGGGGGCGGGGTCTCGCAGTTCCCCGGGGTCAGTGCGCCCCGGCCGGCCCCGGCTGGAACAAAGTGCTCCGGCCCGGGGCGCGGCAGCTCCCGGCGCCCGGCGCGACTCGGGCGGGCAGTTTGCAAACACAAAGTGAGCCAGGGAGCGGGCGAGAGAGTGAGCGAGCATGGGAGTTGGTCTAGGGGCCGGCCCAGCCCCCACCCGCGTCCCGGGGTCCCGGCGGATCCGCCACCTACCTGTCCGGCCCGGCCGCTCGGTGCGGGCTCCGGCCCGTCAGCTCGCACGGGGCATGGGGTTCGATCAGGTCGCAGCCCGGGCCCGCCGCCGCCCGCCGGGGCTGCCGCTCCGCGCCGCGCCGCTCCCGGGCGCTCCTCCCCGCGCCGACCGCCGCGCGCCTCAGCCCCTCCGGGGCATCGCACTTTGGAGGGTAACTGGGCTCTCTCCGGATCCTGCGGTCCTCCTTTCCCGTCCTCCCGCGACGTTCGTTAGCTCGCTCCGGCTCCTAGGCTCCGGGACCCCGGCGTCCCCGCCCCCGGCCCAGCCCTGGTTCCGGCCCGGGCTCCTCCCCGCCGCGCCGCCGCCGCCTGCGCCGCGCCCCGGTCGCGTGCTAGGGGTTCCGTCCCGGCCGCGGGGCGTACTGTCCGGTCCGCGGGGGCGGCCGGCTCTGGACTCCGAGGGGCTGCGACTGAGCCCCGGCAGCGAGTGGCTGCGAGCGGGCGGCGCGCGGGCGGGGCAAACGGGGCGGGGGACCAGCGGGGTGGAGGGAAGGAGGGAGCGCGCGGAGCGCCGGGGAGGAGGGAGCGAGCGAGCAAGTGAGCGAGCGGCGGAGGGAGGGCAGACCAACTTCTAGTGCTACCATAATTCGCCTAAAGCAGGTGCAGCAACTTTCGCGAAGAAGACCACGTGCACCAAAGTTTAGGGGAGGAAAAAAAATGGGGACGTAGGGGAGAGGACGGATCTGCACTAGTGGATAGGATGAGCGGACGCGGAGGTTCTCCTTGGCCAGGAACCCATGTTAGGGTACGCTTTGCAAACTCTGGCCTTTCCCTGGAGTCTGGAGGTACGGCCAAGTCCGGCTCGCACGCACGGTTCACTGGTTCCCGGGCGCGGGGAGTGGTCCTGCCCCCCACCAGTTGGGAGCTGGCGTCCAGTGCAAGGCTGGCCTTGCCTCCCCCCCCCCCCGACTCCCGACTGCGTGGGGGCTGGGGTTGGAGAGGCTCCTTCTGGGCTTTGTAGACAGTCATGCTCCGTACCCTGCGCACGCGCTGCCTAGGTCTGCAAAAGGGAATTTCCTCTAAAGTGCTCTGAGAGCCTATGACAGGCTCCAGGCTGGATCCACGCGGGCCAAGCACAGAGCAAAGTCGAGGCAACTATCCGAACAAATTAGATTGTAAACAAAACTCTGAATACTCTTGTGCCCAGAGGGGACTGGAGGGATAGGGGCGGCGGGACCCCGAGTGTGTTCAGGTTGGGAGGGGGAAGTCCGGGAGCGGAAAGGCCCCACGATCTGAGGGGGAGGACTACATTGGGTAGCAGGCAGGCGCCAGGCTCTTACTGGTGGAGAGCTGTGGTTGGGGGGAATCCTCCGACTCCCTATGCCCCCAAACATCTTCCCTCTGGATCTGTGGAGGTGGGGAGAGGTGAGGAATGCCTCAGGAGCCCTCGGCGTTGCCCTCATCCTGCCCAACTTTGCCAAGTCCCCAGGCCCCTGCTTTGGGATGAGAGCAGGTCCACAGTGACCCTGGTAGGCCCTGTTGGCCCCAAGTCACTTGAAGCAGGTGGCCCAGTGACAGAAAGCCCTTCCAGTAGAGCTTAAAAGAACGTGGTCACCCTCACTTACTCTGTCCTTTTTCTGTGGGTGCAGCAGCCAGAAAAAGTTGTAATGTGGTGATGTCTACTCAGGCCCAGATCTGTTTGTCCAAGTGGGCAGATGTAATAGGCATGCACAGACCCTCCTACAGACTTAGAGAGGTAACTCTGGGGAGGACTGTCATGCCATTTATTTAATTAGTTATTTGTGCTGCTGGAGAACACACCTCTCACCTAGCCTCACCCGAAGCTTTGGACACAGTGATTTTTCCAGTAGAAAAGAGAATCAAATCACAGCTGTGTGGTGGCCTATAATCCAAGCACTTGGGAGGCAAAGACTGGAGGATCCCCAACTATGAAGGGAGTTACAGGCCAACCTGGGTTACATGAGCCCCTGTTTGAAAACTCCAAAACAGGACTGGCAAGATAGCTCACCAGATAGAGATACCTGCTGCCAAGCCTGACAACCTGAGTTGGATCCCCCAGACACACATGACTGGAACAGAACTGACTCCTGCAAGTTGTCCCCTAACCTCTCTACATGCACAAGTGGGTGCACATACGTGCGCAAGACACACACACAATAAATATATTTTAAATATCTTAATACAAAAATAAAAATTAGATGACAGCTAAGATACAAGTCTTGCCTTGTGTTAGGCACATTAATTCATTTAATCTTCACAATGGCACTAAGGTAGGTAATTCAATTACTTTTTTATTTATTTTTTTGTTTATTTTGTCTTTTCGAGACAGTGTCTCCATGTAGCCCCAGCTGGCCTGGAACTCACTCTGTAGACCAAGCTGGCCTTGAACTCACAAAGATCTGCCAGCCTCTGCCTCCCAAGTGCTATCAATTACCTCTTTCACAGAGGAGGAAACTGAGGCACTCAGCATATTGTTTTTTTATTTATTATTTTTTATGTGTATGAGTGTACTGTCTACATGTAGGTTTGTGCACCGTGTCGTGCAATGCCGAGGAGGTCAGCAGAGGGCGTTGGATTCCCCTGGAACTGGAGTTAAAGATGATTTTTAGCTGCCATGTGGGTGCTGGGAATCGAACCAGGATCCTCTGCAAGAGCAGTCGGTGCTCTTAATTGCTGAGCCATCTCTCCAGCCCCAGCATATTAAGTTTTACATAGCTGGTGAGTGATGGAGCAGTTCCAACCAGAGTTACTTGTCTTGGACAGGAAAGCCACTCCTGGGGCTCCTTAATGTGGTATTGTCTGCTGTGTATGGATTACCTGCCTGGGGGCTGGGGGAGGAAGCCCTTGATAGCACAATTGGAATTACTTCTGTGACACACACAGTTTGGTGGATGTCCCAGTGTGCAGACAGTCAGGACTGCTGGGTTGGTGATCCTGCCCCTCAGCCCCCTTCCCATCCTGTCTGCAGCAGGAGCTGAAAGTGGAAATGAGAGATTGGATAGGAAAGAGGGGTTCTCTGCAGGGGAGATGGGCAGCTGTCATGATCATAGAACCCTGCCCCCTCACCTTGAACACCCCCCTCCTGCTTCCCACACAGGCTTACTGGAAAGACAGCTTGTTTCTTTCTTTCATTTTGGTTTAACCCCTCTACCCAAGGCCCACTCAGTCCCCCCCAACACCTTGTGAGTCACAGTGGAAAACCCAAAGGCGTCAGAAGACCCCCATCTTGTCTTATTGGGACAATTCTGTGGGGGAAAACAAACTTTGGAAGAAAAGCTATAGACAAGTGCCACCTCTGTCACAGTGAACAGGACAGAGCCCTTCTTCCTAGTAAGAGTAGGTGGGAGGGTTCCCTATGGGAACAGACAGTGCCTCGTCCCATCCCAGGATGCAGGGTAGGTGTAGAACCTTGGGTGGTGGCAAAAACCCAGAATGTTGGCCTGACCCTATGACAGAGGCCAAGGTTAGGATGATAGTCAGGCAGCCTTTAGTTGCAAATCATTTATTGGTGTGTGACCTGGGCAGGTTGAAATGCCCGTGCCTCATTTCTTTCAACCACCAAAGATGCCTCCTCCGACTGGCTGAGAGGATATCATGAGGAGATGAGGACCTAGTCTGGTGACCTGTTCCTGAAGTGTTTTCCATAAACACTCAGTTTTTCTTTGTGAGTCCCAGTCTCCTCACTGAAAAATGAGGAAACAGTGCAGCATGTGGCACGCCTTTAATCCCAGCACTAGGAGGCAGAGGCAGGTAGATCTTTGTGAGTTCAAGACCAGCTGGAGCTACAGGGAGACCCTGTCTCAAAAAAAAAAAAAAAAAAGGAACTTCAGCAGCTTCAAACCATAAGAGAGGCCACTTAGGAGGAGCCTGCTGTGGCAGGTCCTTGACTAACATGCTGCAAAGCTGGCTCAAAAAAGTCAGTTAATTTGCTTTGGTCACAAAGCTAGGAAGTAGTGCAACAGTGTTTGGGGGTCAGGTCTTCCTTGGGCTAGGAAACAGATGCCCTTTCCTGGGGTCAGCTGCCTCACTGTTATAGGCATGAGCTGACCAATGGATGAATTTATTTCCTGTACTAGGCCTGACTTCACCCTGGAGAGGGTGATGGTGGATATGTATTTAAAAACAGGGGCTGGCTGGAGAGATGGCCTAGCGGTTAAGAGCGCCGACCGCTCTTACAGAGGACCCGGGTTTGATCCCCAGCACCCACATGGCGGCTGAGAACCATCTGAAGCTCCAATTCCAGGAGAACTCCAGTTCCAGGGGAATCTGAGACCCTCTTCTGACCTCCGCGGCATTGCACGACATGGGTGCACAAACTTGCATGCAGACAGTACATTCATACATGTACAGAAATAAATAAAATTTTAAAAAAAAAACAGCATTTAAGATGCTAGAGAGATGACTCAGTGGTTTAGAGCACTAGCTGCTCTTGCAGAGGGGTTCAGGTCCCAGCATCCACATGTTGGCTGATAACTGACCATAATCCCAGTTCCAGGGGATCCGATGCCCTCTTCTGACCTCCTCGGCCATTGCATGACACAGGTGCATTTACGTACATGTAGGCAACACAGTCAGACACATAAAAATTTTTTAAATAAATAAAAATAAGGGGTTGGGGATTTAGCTCAGTGGCAGAGTACTTGCCTAGCAAGCATGGGCCCTGGGTTCAGTCCTCAAAAAAAACCAAAATACCGTATTTAATTATACCCATAGTTTTGAAGACATTTGGCCCAGATATTTTGTTTCCATTCATCTCACTGCTAAGGATAATGCCTTTTTCTTTTCTTTCAAATATTTTATTTTATTTTATTTTTTTATTTTTATTTTTTGAGACAGGGTCTCCCTATAGCCCCAGCTGTCCTGGAACTCACTCTGTAGACCAGGCTGGCCTTGAACTCACAAAGATCCACCTGCCTCTATCTCCCAAGTGCTAGGATTAAAGGCATGCACCACCATGCCCGGCTGTATATTTTATTTTAAAGTATTCTATTTTAAAGTAAAAAAAAAAAAAAATAAAGTATTCTATTTATTATTATGGTGGGGTTTTTTTGTTTTTGGTTTTTGGTTTTTGGGGTTTTTTTGGTCTTTTTCGAGACAGGGTCTCCCTGTAGGCCTAGCTGACCTGGAACTCACTATGTAGACCAGGGTGGCCTTGAACTCACAGAGATCTGCCTGCCTCTTCCTCCTGAGTGCTGGGATCAAAGGTGTGTGCCATCATGCCTGGAAATTTATTATTTTTATTTTTATGTGTATGAGTATATTGCCTGCAGGTAAGTTCACCTGTACCACAGAGGTCAGAAGAAGGCATTGGATCCCCAGAACTGGCATTATGAACAGTTGTTAGCCACCTTGTGGGTGCTGGGAATGAACCCAGGTCCTCTGCAAGAGCAGCCAGTGCTCTAAACCACTGAGCCATCTCTCCAGCCCCCATAAAAATAAATTAAGGGCTGCAGAGATGGCTCAGCGGTTAAGAGTACCAACTGCTCTTGCAGAGGACCTGGGTTTGATTCCCAGCACCCACATTGGCAGGTCTGGTGTTGGTGGCATGTACCTTTAATCCTAGCACTCTGGAGGCAGGCCGATGTCTGTGAGTTCAAGGCCAGCCTGGTCTACAGAGTGAGTTCCAGGACAGCTGGGGCTATAGGGAGAGCCTATAAAAAAACAAAAAAATAGAACAAGGGGCTGGAGAGATGGCCTAGCGGTTAAGAGCGTTTACTGCTCTTGCAGAAGACCTGGGTTTGATCCCCATCACCCACATGGCAGCTAAGAACCGTCTTTAACTCCAGTTCCAAGGGAATCCAACACCCTCTTCTGACCTCCATGGCATTGCATGACACAGGTGCACAAACCTACATGCAGACAGTACATTCATACAAAAATAAATAAAATAAAAAAAAACACCAGAAAACAATAAAAAGGTATCTTTTTACTTTCACTATGTAGCCCAGGCTATTGCCAGCTCTAGTTATAGGGGTTCATTGTTATTGTTGTTTTGTTTTGAGACAGTCTCAGGTATAGCAGGCTGGCCTTGAACTTCATATATTGTCTGAGGATGACCTTGAACTTCATATGTTGTCTGAGGATGACCTTGAACTTATGTTGTCTGAGGATGACCTTGAACTCCTCACCCTCTTGCTCTTGCCTCTGCCTCCCAAGTGAGTCCTGGGGTGACATATGCAGCACTGAGCCTTCAGTCCCATTTTACTCTACTTTAGGTTTCTGAGCTGAATTCAGAGAACATTCCAGCATAAGATGTAGCTGTTTCTTTTTCTTTCTTTTCTTTTTCTTTTTTAGCTGTTTATTTACCCCACCTCCCTATCACTGTTGGACAGGCTATAACGGTGTTTTGCCATCATGGTCCCCATGCAGTCCAAGGCCCTCTGTGACAGGACACTCCCTCCTCCTGCTTAGGCCTTTCTGTTCTTCCCCCACCCTCAGGTCCCTCCTTTCTGGAATCTTCTCCCTCCTCATTTATCCTGCTTTGCACTTGCTCAGAAAGATCCAGGGTCTGTGCTGCGTGGAGGTGGGGGAGGAATGCAAAGGCCAGCTTTTTTCTTTTCCACAAAGGGCCCTGTTCCCCAAGATAAATGACAATTTAAACAAAGAAATATTTCATTAAGGGTTGATATCTTAATGAACTGTGCCAGGAGCCTTCCAGGCACTCTGTAGACTCCCCCCTATATTAAGAGGGGGCTCCCACCCCTGCAGGAGGCTTATCAGCTTACCATATTAGCCGGAATAGAGGACCATGTCAGGCAGGGATATATGGGATGTATCCCTGGGACCATGGTGAGGTGGTACTGCCCTTGGTCCCAGGCTGGCTGGGTGCTTGGGTCCTGAAAGATGCTTGCAGCCCCCTTTGGAATTACTTTTAGGGACTTAGTCAGCCAGGTTTTGTTTATGGTGGGTAGATACTTGGACTTTGGGCTGATTGGTGGGAAATTGCTCATTAAAGACCAGGAAATGAACAATAATTTGACAAGTGGTTTGCCATTAATTAGAGAACAGAGTCAGTGGTTCAAATGAGATCCCAGCATGGAGAGATTTCTGTGGAGGAAAAGTGAGATACACATGAGATGACGCAGGGGAGTAGACTCAACACCTCAGCCTTCTGTCAATGATGAGTAAGGGAGGTGGGCTTGAGAATGGAATTCACTGTATTGGCCTGGCCAGGCTGGCCTCAGAGGCCTTACCACAACAGTACTCCTCATCCTTCCTAGTGCTGGGATTACACATGTGTTCCACTGTACTACCTATGTTAATTAATTCTTTTGTCTCACTGTGTAGTCCAGGCTGGTCTCAAACTCAACTCTTCCTACCTCAGACTCCAGGTGCTGGGGCTACAGGGGTGCAGAGTCTCCCAAGACTGAATCTAGAACCTTGTGCATGCTAGGTAAGTATTTTACCACTAAGCTGTAGCCTGAGCCTGTTCCTATTTTTATTTTGAGACTGAAGTTTGCTATATAGCCCACAATGGCCTTGGAGCTGCCTTGACCTCTCTGGAACTGCAGACTTGCCCTACCACAGTGGTTTAATAAATTCCCCTCCATCCTGGAGATGGAACCCAAGGTCTCTAGATGAGCACTCTGCCACATCTCTAATCACTCCACTCAACCCCCCCCAATTTATTTTCTTTAAAGAGAAAGCAGTATTCCAAAGAACATGGGCAATGAATGCACGGTGGACATAAGAAAAGATAAGGGGCCAGCAAGATGGCTCAGTGGAGCTTGTCACCAAGCCTGACAACCTGAGTTCAATCCCCCAAACCCACATTGTGAAAAGAAAGAACCAACTCCTGCAAGGTGTCCTCTGACCTGCACACATATACACCCCTACACATAAAATAAATATTAAAACACCATTTTTTTAAAGATAAAAAGAGCCTTTTACATCCTAATGTGTGTGGTATCTGGGGTGATGGAGGGAGGTCATATGTTTCCCAAGCCTTCCTTACACTGTTCCCAGTCATATTTTAAGCCAGGCCTGAGCCCCAGGACTACCTTCCTGATTCGTCGGCACCCCTCTTCTTTCTGACTTTATCACTTGGGACCTCCTATCCTCCAATGCCATCTGCACTTGACCCTTGGTCCTCTCACCCTAAGGTCTCTCTCACAGTTGTCAAGTGGCATGAAGTCTCCAGAGCTAAGCAGCTGAAGGCTAGATAGAGTAAGGCTGATTGTCAGTGAAGATCCATGGGTACCCCAGGCCCAGTGCTAAGCACTCTGTACACAAAGTCTCATCTCCTTCCAGCACTCCCAGAGATGATACTGTTGCTGTCTTCTTATGCCCTTGCCCTGGCACAGTAACCAGTGCCTGCTTTTCCTTCCCCAAGGGTTCCCTCTGGGCATTGGAGCCCACTCTGGCACTAAAAGGAAGAACAGGAGGGGATGGAGAGATGGCTCAGCAGTTAAGAGCACCAACTGCTCTTGCAGAGACCCAGGTTCAATTCCCAGCACTCACATCTTTAAGCCGCGGCGCATGTCTTTAATCCTAGCAGGTGGGAGGCGGAGGCAGGTGGATCTCTGTGAGTTCAAGGCCAACCTGGTCTATATAGTGAGTTCCACGCCAGCTGGGGCTATAGGGAGACCCTGTCTCAAAAAAAAAGGAAGAACAGGAATACCAACAGTTAATATTTTCAAGGAGAGCCCTCTACCATAAACAGTTGGGATTTGATGTATAACTATCCCACTGAAAAGATTTCACAGGCCAGTTGTGGTGGTGCTTGGGAGGCAGAGACAGGCAGATCTCTGAGTTCAAGGTCAGTCTGATCTACATAGGGAGCTCCAGGCCAGTCAGGACTATGTAGTGAGACTGTGTCTCAAACCAAAATTCCACTGAGGCATAGACTGGGGTACAGCTCTGTGACAGATGCTTGCCTCCTATGTATAAGGCCTTAGGTTGGATTTTCAGCACTGTGAAAGGAAGGAAAAGAAAACAAGGAAGGAAGGAGTGTGGGTATAGTGGCTCATACCTACTCGAGTATGAGTTAGGAGGGTTGCCATGGGTTCAAGGCCAACCTGGGCTACAGAGTGACTCCCATGGGCTTCCTGGCAGCATTTGGCTGATACTAGTTGCAGAGTTGGTAACGCATCACTGCCATCCTCCCATTCTTTGCCATATGTCCCACTTCTCTGCTGGGTTTCCTTCACGTCTGTGTTTGCACTGAAATAGTCATCTTGGACTGCTTCTGTGGGGACCCAGCCTAAATCAGGTGGATAGTAGAACAATCCTTGTTTTATACAGGACAAGACCAAAGGTCAGTGGGGCTGAAACTCGGGCTGGTTTTCATGATTACAGAAAGCAAGGCTTGTGTTCAGATGATCTCATTGCTCCCCTGTGCTTCCCTCAAGAACTGAGTTCAAGGCCATTGCCCTTGGCTTCTTTAAAGTAAAGATTTTATTTACTTTTTTTTTTTTTATCTTTTTGAGACAGGGTCTCCCTATAGCTCCAGCTGTCCTGGAACTCACTATGTAGACCAGGCTGGCCTTGAACTCACAGAGATTCCCACTGCCTCTGCCTCCTGAGTGCTGGGATTAAAGGCGTGCACCACCACACCTGGCTTAAAGATTTTACTTTTTATCTTTTTTTTTTTTTTTAATTAGTTTTTATTGATGCTTTGTGCATTTCATACATTTTTTCCAATTCAGTTCAGGCTTATTTCCCTTTCCCTCCCCCCCACTTTTTATCTTTATATGTATGTGTGAGTATATGCCACATTCGTATAGGTACCCATGGAAACCAGAAGAGGGGATCAGATCTAGAGCTGGAGTTACAGGTGGTTGTGAGCCAGCATACATAGGTGCTGGGAGCCACCATGCCCAGCTTCTATGTTAATTTATGTGTATAAGTGTTTTGCCTGCATAGATGTAAGTGCATTGTGTGTGCAATGCCCCATGGAGGCCAGAAGAGGGCATCAGATCCCCTGGAACTGGAATGACAGCAGGGTGTTAGTGCCATGTGGGTGCTGGAAAATGAACCCTGGTCCTCTCAAAGGGCAGCCAGTGTACTTAACCACTGGGCCATCTCTCCAGCCCTCTGTTGTTTTTGTTGTTTTTGTTTTATTATTTTGGCTAAGTAATCTTGCCAAACTTCTGGTTATACAGCAATCCTTACCAAAGGACAAACTGAGATGAAGGAAGTAAAGGTTTTGTTTTTGTTGTTTTGTGGTGCTAGGATTGACCTGAGGACCTTTTTATATGCTAGGCAAGTGCCCTACTACTGGGTTACACCCCAACCCAGGAAATGACTCCTTGCTGCTAAAGATTGTTCACCAATAACCTTAGGACCAGGGGAGACATTCATCTGCCCATTTTATTTTATTATTTTCTTTATTTATTATTTATTTGTCTTTTCGAGACAGGGTCTCTCTATATGCCCAGCTGGCCTAGAACTTGCTCTGTATACCAGGCTGGACTTGAACTCACAGAGATCCACCTGCCTGTCCTTCCCAAGTGCTGGGATTAAAGATGTGTGCCACCATGCCCAGCTTATTTTTATTTTTTAACTTAAAATTTTAATTTATGCTTATTTTATGTATATGAATGTTTTGCCTACATCTATACACATACATGCAATGCTCACAGAGGCCAGAAGAAAAGTGTCAGATCCCCTGGAACTGGAATTATGAATGGTTTTTAACTGCCATGTAGGTGCTGGGAACTGAATTCTGATCTTCTACAAGAGCAACCAGTGCTCTTAAATGCTGAGCCACCTCTTGAGCCCCTTTTTTAAAAAATTTTTTAAATTTTATTTTTTATGTGTATGAATGTACTGTCTGCATGTAGGTTTGTGCACCTGTGTCGTCCAGTGCCGCAGATGTCAGAAGAGGGTGTTGGATTCCCCGGAACTGGAGTTAAAGACAGTTCTCAGCCGCCATGTGGGTGCTGGGGATCGAACCCGGGTCCTTTGCAAAATCAGTCGGCACTCTTAACTGCTAGGCCATCTCTCCAGCCCCCAAGCCCCTTATTTTTATCTTGTGAGACAGAGTTTCATTATGTAGACCAGGCTGGTCTGGAACTCTCAGAGATCCACTTCTGCTTCCCAAGTGCTGGGATTGAAGACATATACCACCACACCCCACCTTGACTCTTTTATTAATATGAGTGTGGAGGTGGGCACTGGGGTCTGGATGATCTGATGCACAGAGTTATAGCTGGAGAGGACGTCATGAAATTTCCTCTGGCTTTCTGAGCACTCTTGCCTTATGTTCTCCCAGAAGCAGAGAGTAAGAATTCAAGCAATTTATTTAGGAGGTGATCCCTGAAATACAAGTGGGAGTGGCGAGGAAGAAGGGAAAGTGCAACCCATGAAACCATGGGGGTCCTGGGAGCCCTACGAAGTGCACAACAAACAAACAAACAAACAAACAACCCCAGAGTTCTATCTAGATACAAAGTACACATTTAAGAACTGCACAATTGAGTTACGGGCACGCACGCACTCGCTCGCGCGCACACACACACACACACACACACACACACACACACACACACATATCTCATGCTTTAAATAAGCTTACAATTCTGTATCAGGTGGCACTCATAGCTATCCTGATTGCAGAGGGCCAGGGAGCCTGTGTCTGTATTTCTCCCCAACCCCCTTGGCATGGCTGGAGGCCAGCTTGCAGGTGCTTTATCTCTCCACATGTCCACATTGACCTGGGCTGCAGCCATGTTTATCTCCTTGGCCAGAAAAATCCCTTCTGGCAAAAGGCAGGTATTGGCAGTGAGCAGTCTTCTAAGTTTATAGGCAAAAGCTGAGAGACGAGGGCAGAGTAGTGCCCGTCACAGTCTGCTATCTGCCCTTCTCCTTCACTTTTCTTTTCATGTGCTTCATGGTTTCGTCCCTCGCTCAAGGTCCCCTCCTGCACACATGGGGTTCACATAGCACTGTCCATGTTACTTGTCTCCTAGGACAACCCCACCTACTCTCGCTTTTCTTTTAAATTATTTTGTCTACATTTGTATGTGTCCATGTGGGCTCACATGCCGTGGCACACACATAAAGGTCGGAAGGCAACTTCACGGAATCAGTTCTCTCCTCCTTTATGTGGCTTTATGCCTGAGTCACTGGATACCAAGTGGTCTTTACCCACTGAGCCATCTAGCTGGTTCCATTCTTTGGTTGTAACTACCACCTGTACATTGGTGGCACCTCTAACCATCCTGTCCTAGATTTTGATCTCACACCATGCCTGTGGGCCTCAAGGGATGACATTCAGCATGTCCCCAAACCAAGTCATCCTCATTGACATTTGATCCTCCATTTCTACCTCCTGAGTGCTGGGATTACAGGTGTTTACCACCATGCTGGATAATGTTGTCCTGGAGACCAAAGCTCAGGGTTATGTGAATGCTAGTCAAGCACTCTACCAACTGAGGACATCCTTCACATCATCACCTTCATCCAAAGCACTTCTCAGAACCATGCCCTCTTCTTTACCCCATCTACTTTCCATTGGGGCTCTTATTGCCTGCCACCTGGAACATTCTAGCAGCTTCTGAACTGGACCCCACACTTCCCAGTCCGATTCTCGCCAATGAAACATCTACAGTGGTCAAAAAATTCTGGGTTGGACCTGATGCCCCATACTGGAGGCTGAGGCAGGTGAGCCACAAGTTGTAGGTCGGCCTGGGCTACAAAGCATAAGACCTTGTTTAAAGCAGGTGAGGCAGCAGCTGGAAATGTAGTTTAGTTGGTTGAATGTTTACCTAAGAAGAGTAAAGGCCTTGGCTGAGTGGCCAGTACCACATAAACAGGGTTTTCAGGGTGTTGGGACATACGCCTGTAATCCCAACACTCAGGTGGAGGCAGGAAGATGAGAAGTTCAAGGTCATCCTTTGGCACATGGTGAGTTTGAGGCTAGCCTAGGAGCTATGAGGCACTGCCTTAGAAAAAGAAAACAGAGGGTTGGATATGATGACTTAATCCCAGCACTTGGGAGGCAGATACAGGCAGTTCTCTGTGAGATTGAGGCCAACCTGGTCTACATAGCAAGTTCCAGTTCAGCAGGGGCTACACGGAGACACTGTCTCAAAAAGAAAAAACAAACAACCAACCAACCCCAGAGCTCTATCTAGATACAAAGTACACATTTGAGAACTGCACAATTGAGTTACAGGCACACACACACACACACACACACACACACACACACATATCTCATGCTTTAAATAAGCTTACAATTCTGTATCAGGTGGCACTCATAGCTATCCTGAATGCACAAGGCCATGGGTTCAATTCCCAGAGTGTCACCTTGAAATTGTCATGTCCTGCCCAAGAACCATTCAATGTCTGGTGAATGGCTAATTGGGTAAAAATGCTTGCCATGGCCAGGCGTGGTGGCACATGCCTTTAATCCCAGCGTTTGGGAGGCAGAGGCAGGTGGATCTCTGTGAGTTCAAGGCCAACCTGGTCTACAGAGCGAGCTCCAGGCCGCTGGGACTAAAGGGAGACCCTGTCTCAAAAAGACCAAAAAAAAAAAAAAAGTGCTTGCCATGTTGGGTGTGGTGACGCACACCTTTGATCCCAGCACTTGGGAGGCAGAGGCAGGCAGATCTCTGTGAGTTCAAGGCTGGAGTATAGTCCTATTTCGTACGATTTTGAGCATGTTTATTGCCCCTGGAATGTAAAATTAAAATGGTTATTTATATTTTACCNAAAAAAAAAAAAAAAAAAAAATGCTTGCCATGAAAGTCCGATGATCTGAGTTCGATCCCCAGAAAGAACCACAGAAGGAGAGAACAAACTCCTGAAAGTTGTCCCCTGATCTCTACATATGGCTGTGGCACTTGCAGGTCAGCACTCACTCATAATCATACTACTACTACTTATAATAATAATAATAATATTTTTTAAAGGCCCATTCCAAATTTAAGTACCCTGCCCTAGTGCACAGGGCACAGGATGTGCTTTCTCGTCCTCATTCTGTCCCTGTCCACTTCCTCTGCCTCCTGGGGCTTGTGGCGCGTGCTTTTCCATGCAGCTGGGCTTCCTTTCACCCCTGCCCTCCATCTGGACTATCTTTTCTTCCGTTTGCTTTCCCTGCTGACCCAGCTCCGTGGCACCTCCTCTTGGAAGACTTCCCTGGACGCCCCAGGCAGGATTGCACACTCTCCTTTTGTGAGCTTGTATCAGAGCAAGCATCAGAAAACCCACTTCAAAGGGCTCAAATAACAATGGAGATGGATGGGCTCCTGGAACTGCAGAACTCTGGGGTGAGGCTTGCTGCACTTGAGCAGTGCTTTGGGGACTTCAAAGAACACCCCAGGTCCACCTTTTGCCTCTTTCTGGGTAGGCTTGGTTCCCTGAAGTCAGGGAAGGTATCCCTTAGACTTCAGACTTTCATCCTATCCAGTTTAGTCCAGCAAATTATTGAAGCAAATGCTGACGGATCCTATCAGGACCTCATGGAAGGTTTCCTTGTCCTCTCCACACCATCAAGATGGCTAAGGGTGCCCAGGATATGTCTTTAATCCCAGCATTCGGGAGGCAGAGACAGGCAGGATTTCTGAGTTCCAGGACAGCTGAGGCTACAGGGAAGGGCTTATACCATTTTGCTGTGATGGCTGAATCTTGCCTACCACTTGCTTCTGGAAATCAAGTTGTGTTGGAACATGGTCACACCCATTTGTTTATGCACCATCTGGGCTATTTTTTGTGACAGATGAGCAGCAGAGGCAGACAGCAAACTTTTTTGTTTGGGGACAGATACTTTTTTAAAAAGCTTTGCAGAGGAAGAGCCAAAATTGAGAATATTATGTAGAGATTTGTAAGACAAAAGAGAAAACAAATTTTCACAACACGCTTATTGATGAAATTGTAATAATAATTGAGTTTTTTTTCATGTTGGTCAATAATAAGGGTAGAATTCAGGGGTAAGGGTGACATTTTCCTTTAAAAAAAAATTGCACTGGGAGGATGGAGAGATGGCTCAGTGGTTAAGAGCACTTACTGCTCTTGCAAAGGACCTGGGTTCACTTCCCAGTACCCACATACAGAGAATATCAGTCTGTAACTCTAGTTCCAGGGGATCTGACACCCTCTTCTGACCTCCTGGGACACTGTACAACACAGGTGCCCCTACCTGCCTGCAGGAAGAACACTCATACAAAACACTTATATTAAAAGTAATAAATAGGGGGCTGGAGAGATAGCCTAGCGGTTAAGAGCGCCGACGCTCTTGCAGAGGACCCGGGTTCGATCCCCAGCACCCACATGGCGGCTAAGAACCGTCTGTGACTCCAATTCCAGGAGAACTCCAGTTCCAGGGGAATCCGAGACCCTCTTCTGACCTCCGCGGCATTGCACGACACGGGTGCACAGACCTGCATGCAGACAGTACATTCATACACATACAAAAATAAATAAAA
>VZQC01002072.1:896374-907517 GCA_009823505.1 Rhizomys pruinosus | reverse complement strand
GGTTGTGCACACTTTTAATCCTAGTGTCAGGAGGCAGAGGTAGGTGAATCTCTGTGAGATCTAGGCTAGCCTGGTCTACATAGTGAATTTCAGGACAACTGGGGCTACAAGGAGACTCTGCCTCAAACAAACCCCAAATTCCACTTATTTGGGGGGGGGGATAAATGGCATGCGAATAGAGGATCAAAGGGCAACTTTATATTCTGTTCTGTCTTTCTACCAAATGGGTCCCATGGATGAAATTCAGGTCTCTAGCTTGGTGGCAAGCACCTTTACCACTGAGCCATCTCATCCATTCTTACATTTTTCTTACTTGATATTATGATTTGAATCTATAAAGACCCCACCAGCTCATGTGTTGAATGTTTGGTCTCAGGTGGTAACAGTATTTTTTTTGGGGGGGGGTCTTTTTTTGAGACAGAGTCTCCCTGTAGCTCTGGCTGTCCTGGAACTCACTTTGTAGACCAGGCTGGCCTTGAACTCACAGAGATCCGCCTGCCTCTACCTCCTGAGTGCTAGGATTAAAAGTGTGTGCCACCACACCCAGCCCCTGGTGACAGTATTTTAAGAGGTTTTGGAAACTGTTAAGAGGTAGGGCCTAGCTGGAGAACATGGGTCACCAGGGGGTAGGCGGGCCTTTGAAGGTTGTGCCTGGTCCCTAGGCCCTGCCTTGTCCTCTGCTTTTTGGTTGGCCATGACATGAACTGCCTCTACCACTCGCTCTTGTCACCATCATCTAAGCTCTTCCATCCTGTCTGCTCTGCTATGATGGGCTGAGACCCCTCTGAAACTGTAAGGCCAAACAGTGCTCCCCCCCCCCCAGTTGTTTCTATCAGGTACTGTAGTCACAGCAATGCAAAAAGTAACTTGGATTTAAAGTTAAAGCTCCATATTATCAGACTGATGGCAAATATTCATTTATTATAATTAAAATCATTCTGGGGTTGGGGATGTAGCTGGTAGAGTGCTTGCCTAACATGTGTAAAGTACAGGGTTTGATCCTCCCCATCCCCACAATGCTGGTGTGATAGTTAATATGCATCTGTAATCCTAGCAATCTGGAGATGGAAGCAGGAAGATAAGAAGTTCAAGGTTACTTAGGAAGTTCGAGGTCAGATTGGGATACAGGAGACCCTATCTCCAAATAAACAAACAAACAAACAACAAATAAACAAACATTCTATCTGGGTGTGGTGGCTCTTGCTTGCAATCCTAACACTTGGGAATATGGATCCAGGAAGATCAGGCATTCAAGACCATCCTTAGCTACATAGCAGTTCAAAGCCAGCCAGGGTTATATGAGATTCTGACTCAAAACAAACAACCCACAAACAAACAAAATCCTTGGGCTAGGGATGTAGCTCAGTGGTGCTTGCTCAGCATAGATGAGGCTTTGGGTTTGGTCCTTACTGCAACAAAACAGACAAGCCCCAAATCAGCTTTGGTTGCAAACTATACAAAAGCAGGCAAGCTTTGGAATATGGGCCACACTCGGCAGACTCCTGAATAAGTTTAGCCATCAGGCAGTTAAGAGAAGAAGCTGTGGGAAGCTAGAAAAGCATATGGCAAGCCGGGCGTGGTGGCGCATGCCTTTAGTCCTAGCACTTGGGAGGCAGAGGCAGGCGGATCTTTGTAAGTTCAAGACCAGCCTGGTCTACAGAGTGAGTTCCAGGACAGCTGGGGCTACAGGGAGACCCTGTCTCGAAAAAGACAAAAAAAAAAAAACTGCATTCCCAGCCCTCTTTAATAAGTTCTTTCTTTCTTTTTTTTTTTTCAAACTAAAGCTTTGCAGAACTGGACTTTACTCTTTACATATAGATGAACCACAACTTCATAGGTTCAGGGGTTGACAATATCCAGGGTCATGGACTACCAGAAGAAACTGACTATGTAGACCAGACTGGCCTTGATCTCATAGAAATCCACCTGCCTCTGCTTCCTGAGCACTGGGATTAAAGGTGTGCACCACCATGCCTGGCAGAAGGGCCAGTCTTAATATTTTGTGTTTATGTTTTGGAGGTCTGACTGTACATCTCCCGGCTGCTCAGTTCTGTGGAAAAAGTCCAGCCAGTCCAGGGACATTTTCATTTTCCGTCAAATAGTGGTATGCAGCTGGAGAAAACAACATCCTGTCCCTAGATGAGCTAATTTTATAATAATTATATCCAACCGGATAATTTCCTCATTCCCCTACCTCCACAGAATGTTTGGTTTTAAGTATTGTATGTATGTTGCCATCGTAGACTGGGAGCTCACAACCTTTTTAGGGAATCCCAAGCAATCTGGGATTCCCCTCCAGGGGGAAATACTATGTGTGTTTTGTTTTTTATTACATTTTGCTTTAAGTGGGGTATCTTCCCCCCGTTTTAATTATTTATTTATTCTATTTATCTGTCTATTGTTTTGTATGTGATGAATGTACTGTCTGCATGCAGGTCTGGCACCCGTGTCGTGCAATGCCGCGGAGGTCAGAAGAGGGTCTCGGATTCCCCTGGGAACTGTGAGTTCGTCCTGGAATTGGAGTTACAGAGCGGTTCTTAGCCGCCATGTGGGTGCTGGGGATCGAACCCGGGTCCTCTGCAAGAGCGTCGGTGCTCTTAACCGCTAGGCTATCTCTCCAGCCCCGTGAACTTACTTTCATTTTAAAGAAATGTCTTGGGCTAGTGATATGACTCAGCGGGTAGAGGCACTTGCTGCCAAGCCTAACAACCAGAGTGCGTAGAAGGAGAGAACTGACTCCTGAAAGCTGTTCTCTGACCTCCATACTCCACACTGTGGTACCCCACCAACACACAAAATAAATAAATAAAATGTAATATATTTAAAGCACTCTATAGACTGCTTTATAGACTGATACCTTTCACCCTCGAACTAACCCACCGTGCCCATGCCACCTCTGCCATCAGAGTGTGCTTTGCCATATGCGTTTCTTTTTTTTTTTTTTTTTCTTTTTTTTTTATTGTCTTTTTTCTGTCACAAGGGTCTCACCGTAGGCCCCGCCGTCTGGGCTGGAACTCACTCTGAGACCAGGCTGGTCTTGAACTACAACGAGATCGCCTGCCTGCCCTGCCTCCCAAGTGCTAGGACTACAGGACGGCGCACCCACGCCGGCTTGCCATATGCTTTTCTAGCTCCCACTATGTCTTCTTCTCTTAACTGCCTGATGGCTAAACTTATTCAGGAGTCTGCCGAGTGTGGCCCATATTCCAAAGCTTGCCTGCTTTTGTATAGTTTGCAACCAAAGCTGATTTGGGGCTTGTCTGTTTTGTTGCAGTAAGGACCAAACCCAAAGCCTCATCTATGCTGAGCAAGCACCACTGACTACATCCTAGCCCCAAGGATTTTGTTTTTGGGTTTGTTTGTTTTGAGTCAGACATCTCATATAACCCACGGCCGGCTTTGAACTGATATGTAGCTAAGGATGCGTCTTGAATGCCTGATCTTCCTGGATCTCATATTCCCAAGTGTTAGGATTGCAAGCAAGAGCCACCACACCCAGATAGAATGTTTGTTTGATTGTTGTTTGTTTGTTTGTTTATTGTGGGATAGGGTCTCCTGTCATCCCATCTGGCCTCACAGTTACCTAAGTAACCTTGACTAGTGTTTCTATCTCTTCCTGCTTCCATCTCCAGATTGGCTACGGATATACAGATGTGCTATTAACTTACACATCAACATCACACCAGCAATGGGGGGATGGGGAGGTATCAAACCCTGTACTTTACCAATGTTAGGCAAGCCACTCTACCGAGCTACATCCCCCAACCCCGAATGATTTTATAATTATAATAAATGAATATTTTGCCTCAGTCTGATAATATGGAGCTTTAACTTTAAATCCAAGTTACTTTTTGCATTGCTGTGACTACAGTACCTGATAGAAACAACTGGGGGGGGCGGGGGGGCGGGGGGGGGAAGCACTGTTTGGTCTCCCTTACAGTTTCAGAGGCGCCTGGTCTCAGCACCTCATTCATAGCAAGAGCAGACAGGATGGAAGAGCTTAGATGGTGGTGACAAGAGCGAGTGGTAGAGCAGTTCATGTCATGGCCAACCAAAAAGCAGAGGACAAGGCAGGCTAGGGACCAGGCACAACCTTCAAAGGCCCGCCTACCCCCTGGTGACCCATGTTCTCCAGCTAGGNAAAAAAAAATTTAAAAAAATAAAATGAAAGTAAGTTCATGCCCCTTAATGCTGACATCACTATGAAATAGACTGGGCAAGGGTGGCTGTGTACTTTCCAGAGGGAACACAGAAGCTCAGAAGAAAGTGGCTGGTCCAAGATTTCCTAGCAAAGTCTGTCCAGGACACCTTTGAGGATTCTAAGATGCAGGCTTCATAATATGGGCTTTGTTGATTGGACAATTATGATGTCCCCACACTGGGTGGCTGAGGCTGAGCCACGCTGGACAGAAGGCAGCCTGGTCGGCTAGTCTCCAGCTGGCTTTGTCATCTGGTAGCCCACAGGTTGGCCCATCCAGTGCTCTGTGCAGGGGCCAACGAGATGGCTCAGCAGGTAAAGGTGTTTACCATCAAGCCTGATGTTTGATCCCTGGAACCCACACTGTGAAAGGAGAGATCCTACTCCTGAAAGTTCTTCCCTGTCTTCCATATACACATGCACACAGAATAAATACATAAATGTGATGATAATAACCATAAAATCTCTGGGCACAGGCCTGTCTTGTCTCCCATGGAACTTTCCACACAGATCAGGTAATCCCAGCACATCTGCCTGAATCTGCAAAGAAAGCAGGCTTCAGGCAAGAGCATCCAGGACCACAAAGTCTCAAGGAAGCCTCCAGGCTTGGCCTTTTCTAAGGAACGCTCTCTGCTGGCCAGGCTGGGGGCAGCCCTCCTTCAGGGCTGACTTGGCTGAAGGCAGGTTGCCAAATTCAGAGAAATTGGGATGGGCAGAGGCACTCAGAAGTAAAGGAGAGATGGCTCAGAAATTAAGAGCACTGGCTGCTGTTCTAGAGGACTTGGGTTTGGTTCCTAGCACCCACATGGTGGCTAACAACTGTCCTTAACTCCAGTTCCAGGGGATCCGACGGCCTCTTCTGGCCTCTGTGGCCTCCTTATACCACACAGGTGCACTTATACACATGCAGACAAATGAATACATATAAAAATAAATATTTTTATTATTTTTTATGTGAATGAGTATACTGTCTGCATGTAGGTTGATGCACCCATGTCATGCAATGCCTTGGAGGTCAGAAGAGGGCATTGAATTCCCCTGGAACTGGAGTTAAAGATGGTTCTTAGCCGCCATGTGGGTGCTGGGAAACGAATCTATGTCCTCTGCCAGAGCAGTCGGCGCTCTTAACTGCTAAGCCATCTCTCCAGCCCCCAATATAAATATTTTTTAAAGTGAAGGATGAAGGTGGGGTGCCTTCCCAGGATGAGGTATGGATTCTGAGTGTATGTATAAACACACGTATGTGCACACTCCCATAATCCAACCCACATTTCCCCACACACATGCATTCACAGTTCATGGCTTCTCACACTTTTTTTTTTTAATTTTTTTTAATTTTTATTTATTTCTGTATGTGTATGAATGTACTGTCTGCATGCAGGTTTGTGCACCCATGTTGCAATGCCACGGAGGTCAGAAGAGGGTGTCGGATTCCCCCGGAACTGGAGTTCTGGAATTGGAGTTCCAGACGGTTCTCGGTCGCCAAGTGGGTGCTGGGGATCGAACCCGGGTCCTCTGCAAGAGCAGTCGGTGCTCTTAACCACTAGGCCATCTCTCCAGCCCCCCGCTTCTCACACTTATGTACACATCCAGGCTCCCACAGGTGTTCATTGTTTGTTACATCTGTGTCAATCTCCTGAGGTTGCTATAATATGCACTGGGTAGCTTAAAACAACAGGCAGTTTAGGAGCGAGAGGTCCAAAATCAAGGTTCTTCCTGATGGATATGAGGTGCATACATTGATCCCTGCATGTGGGGGTGGGAGCAGGAGGATTAGGAGTTCAAGGTCATTCTTGGCTCTGTAGTGAAGGTGAGGCCAGCCTGGGCTAACATGAGAACTGGTTTCAAAGACAAAATAAAACAGAGGCCAGGGATACAGCTCAGCTGGTTGAGTGTGTTGTCTAGCATGCATAAAGCCGTGCCTTCCTTCCCAGTACTGCATGAAGCCAGGCTCGTGCGGGGCTGCCATGCTAGTGCTCAGGACTTGGGAGCAGGAGGGTCAGATTTCTGCTCAGAGCATCAATTAGCCACTTGAGTTTTGAGTGTGAGGCCAGCCTGGGTTATATGAGACCCTGTTTCAAGAAAACAGACAAACAAAAACCCAAGCTTTGTATTGTGGTACATCACTTTAATTCCAGCATTTGGGAGTCAGAGGTAGGCAGATCTCTGTGAGGTGGAGGCCAGCGTTGTATACATAATAAGTTCCAGGCCAGCTGGGGCTACAGAAGACCTGTCCAAACAAACAAACAAACAAACAAACGAAGCTTCCTTCTCAGAGGATCTCATCTCCCAGGTTCTGGCAGATTCCTCTTCTTACAGCTTCTAGAAGCTTCCCTCCAATTCCTGCCCGGGTCTTCTATGGTGTTCTCTGTGTTGGTGCATTCACATGAATGCTATCTGAAGGTGTTACTGTTTGAAGGAGTCAGACAATTGTTGGCCACCATGTGGATACTGAGAATCAAACCCAGATCCTCTGCAAGAGCAGCCAGTGCTCTTAACTGCTGAGCCATCTCTCCACCCCAGCCCCACAAGAACACTTGAAAACACCCCAGTCACAGCACCTTGGGGGTCACCTGACTCCAGTTCCAATTCCGCTTTACAGTTTTTATCTGCAAACATCTGATCTCTAGATTCTATTCCGAAGTTCATATTCTCTCTCTCTCTCTTTCTCTCTCTCTCAACTCCTACCCCCACCCATGACCATAAGCTGTACATACATATAGGATCTTCCCACGGTGTCATATCCATCTATAGACTTCCATATTCCAGGGTCACAAAATCACACATAGGCACACACTCAGACCGCGCACCTCCATGGCTTACTCTCTGACTCGTACAGTCATCCAAATGGCAAGGCACAGGCCCTCAAGGCCTGGGCCCCTGGGCCCTCCACACACACCGAAGTGGCCACACTCAGAGGCTATCCTGAGGGAGGTCACGCCCAGAGCCCCACACATTTGCAGCTTCACATTGCCTCTCAGTCTCACATCCCCTTCACCCACACAGCAGTCTCCTTCAGACTCCTCCCTCCTCCTCCAGCATCCCCTCATCTGCACTGGCAGTTCTGTGCGGAGTTAGGAGTTACCAGAATGTCCCCTTGTGTTTTAGAACCAGGTATCTCTGCTACACACTAGCACTAGCCTTCCTCTCTCCCTCTATTAGGTCTCTCTCTCTCTCTCTCTCTCTCTCTCTCTCTCTCTCTCTCTCTCTCTCTCTCTCTCTCTCTCTCTCTCTCTCTCTCCTCTCTCTCTCTCTCTCTCCCCTCCCTCTCTCCCTCTCTCTCTCTCTCCTCTCTCTCTCTCTCTCTCCCCTCCCTCTCTCCCTCCCTCTCTCTCCCCTCCGGCAGCCCCACAGCGGCAGTCTGTTCTTCATTATGGGCCAATGCGCCTGTTTACTCACCCAGCTGGAGATGGTTAGAGGAGTGATAAATAATGAAAGAGAAAACAGGCTTTCCCCCTCTGCGGCTTCTATTTATGTAACATGTGTCACTGCGGACTCACAGACTCTAGTTCGGAGCTGCTTGCAGGAAATAGTTTACTTTTTCCGGACAGTGGCTTGAGGGGGGCAGGGGCAGGGTTTGGGTTTCTGGTCTCACACCTATGGGAGTTTGGGATCTGGCTCCCAGGGTTCTCCTCCTCCCCTGGTACCTTGTTCCCTAACACCCATTGGGGGTGGGGTGGGGGCAGGGGAATCACATCACAGCTTGGGGTTCTCCCACCGCAAAGATTTGGAAGGAACCTGGGTGGTTGGAGCCCCTCCCAGCTGCCTCTGAAACTTTACAAACAGATGGGCTTGTTTTAAGAGCCAGACTGCTAGAGGCTGGGGCTTCCTGAGAGGAACGTTTGGACAAAGGGCTTCCTAGGTAGCCTGCACCTGTTACAGTAGAAGGCTGAGGAAAGATTCAGTCTCTCAAGAATGAAAGACCAGGCTCAAACATACTGGCACCTGCCTTTAATCCTAGCACTCAGGAGGCAGAGGCAGGAGGATCTCTGGGAGTTTGAGACCAAGCTGGTATTGAGTCCCAGGATAGGTAGAGTTCATGGGAAGATCCTGTCTCAAAGAATGAGAGACCTCCGCCCTGACGCTCTATGACTTCGAGGAGGTCCCTGCATCAACTTCCCAGGTGTAAAGGCCTGCCAAGTCTGCTCAAGTGGCTTTGGGAGCCCGGGCTTTAGACTCAGGCCTAGGACTCCAGAAAAGGTCTCCTCACTTCTCAACCATTTCCCTTCCTCCAGTGGAACCTCCAGGCTAAGGTTCTGGTCTACCTCACTCACGCTAAGGCTAGTGGGAGTCCTTGTAAAGATATAGGGGATGGAATGTTGGGGGATGTGAACTGTAAGGGATCCCTTCCCAAATTTGAAGGTAGGCAGTCTGGAGGAAGCAGAGCACTGCATTCTTGAGGGGTACCACCTGAGCCTGCCTCTCCCTGCCCATGAAGAGAGATGAGGACTTTGTTGGACACAGGCCCCAGGGATAGCACAGGCAACTGCTGGGGGAACTCAAAAGTACTGAAAAGAGTTCACTGTAGGAGCTAGAACCTGAAGTTCCCAACTCTCACCTGCTGTGAGGAAGGGGCACTGTGGTTGTAATGGGCTTAGGGTGCCAGGGCAGAATCCTGTGTACCAGGTCACAGTGCTCCTCGTGTCACACAGGGATGTCCTGGCTATGGGAAAAAGTTTCCATATTCCCAAGCTAAAGAAGGACCTTAAACTCTGACAGCATAAGAGCACACAGCGTGGGAGAGAAAAGGCTCAAAGTACATTTCCTTTATTTTTGTGTTGTTTGTTATTACGTTTACGTATGCGTGTGTGCCTGAGCCACAGCATGTGTGGGGGTTACAGAGGATAACTTTAAGGAGTTGGTTCTCTCTCTCTCTCTCTATCTCTCTCTCTCTCTGATTGGAGTCTCGCTATGGTCTAGCCCTGGCTAGTCTCAAACTCAAACTCAGAAATCCTCCTTCGGCTGCCTCCCAAGTGGTGAGATTAAAGGTGTGCATCCGGCCCAAGCTGGTTCTCTTTCCACCATGTGGTAGCACAGATCGAACTCAGAACTCAGTTCGTCTGGCTCATGTGGCCGGCACTTTCATTCTCTGCGCCATCTCAATGGGCCTGTTTTGTTTTCTGAAGCAGGGTCTCATGCAGCTCAGGTTCCCCTTGAACTCCATAGAGAGCTGGAGCTGGCCTTGAACTTCTGATCTTCCTGCCTCAGTCCCCTAAATGTGGAGATTGCAGGCAGCAAGCATGCACCCTGACATCTGGCTAAGGTAGTCTCGGATAGTAGTGGGGGTCGGATTCAGACAGAGCTTCTTAAAGGCTGCTTTCCAGGTTCCCTCTACAGGGCATGGGTTCAGCAGGTGAGGGGGAGGTCTTGGTGTCTGGGTATCAGCCTGCAGGAGCTAGTGCCTAGAAAGCCTTAGAGGGGCAGGTTGGTGGTTTCCCAAACACTTAAAGCAAAGGTGGCCTGAGGGGACCCTGGAGGCATTCCCTCCAACACACCAGAAGATGGAATGGAAGATGGACTGGAAAGCCCCCCCCAAATCAGGTCAGGTGGGGATTCCAATTGGAATTCAAGAAAAGCAAAATTGGCTTGGAAGGAAGGAAAAAAGGTGGGGTTTTTTTCATTTTTATTTATTTATTTTCATATGTGTATGAATGTACTGTCTACATGCAGGTTTGTGCACCCGTGTCGTGCAATGCCGCGGAGGTCAGAAGAGGGCGTCGGATTCCCCTGGAACTGGAGTTACAGACAGTTCTCAGCCGCCATGTGGGTGCTGGGGATCGAACCCGGGTCCTCTGCAAGAGCAGTTGGTGCTCTAAAACCGCTAGGCCATCTCTCCAGCCCGGAAAAAAGTTTTTGAAAAATGTGTGTGTGTGCGTCTGTGTGTGTGTGTGTCTGTGTGTGTGTGTGTGTCTGTGTGTGTCTGTCTGTCTGTGTCTGTGTCTGTGTGTCTGTGTGTCTGTGTGCACTGGTGCCCATGGAGGCCAGAGGGCATTGGATCTCCCAGAGCTGCAGCATTAGGTAGTTGTGATCTGCCCAGCATGGGTGCTGGGAAACGAACAGCAAAGAAGAGGAGCGAGTGCTCTGAACCTTTGGACCACTGCTCTGTTTCTAGGAGATAGGTTTTTATTAACACCTATTTATTGGGTACCAAGAGACCGGATGACATTTTGACCTGGCTGCTTGGACATTTTGCTATTCATACCCATTTCTGAGCCCTAAACTACTTCAACAACATGGTCTTGTGTCGCCCAGGCCGAGGATGGCCTTGAACTTCTGACGCCCCATCCTCCACCTCCTAAAGCTGTGATTATAGGCATGTACCACCATGCCTGGTTCATATACTACCATGCCTGGTTCATGTACCACCATGCCTGGTTCATGTACTACCATGCCTGGTTCATGCACCACCATGCCTGGTTCATGCACCACCATGCCTGGTTCATGCACCACCATGCCTGGTTCATGCAAGGCTAGGAAGGAACACAGAGCTTGGTTGATGCCAGGTAAGCACCTTACCAACTGAACTATACCCCTAGTCCCCCAGTCAAAACTTCGTTAGTAGGACATTCCACATATTGTGGAGCACCTTATATTTATAGACAGAAGACAGTGGATCATCTCCCTAGGTCTCCTTGTCCCACTGGTCCTGTTCTGATGCTGACCTGTGTTCCTTGATTTGGACCCCAACACTGATAGGATTCATAATGATTCCAGTTACTGATGAAGATACTACTCTGAGAGACTTAGAGACTTGTCTAAGGCCGCCAGCTATATGAGGTCTGCTGCGGGAAGACTTAGTATTCCTTTTATTGTTCCAAGCAGGAACCCTGTCACAGAGGTGGAAGTACCAAATCCAGATCCTGATTTGTGGTTCTAAACTAGGCTCCCTCCCTCCCTCCCTCCCTCCCTCCCTCCCTCCCTCCCTCTCTCCCTCCCTTCCTCTCT
>VZQC01002072.1:844458-896295 GCA_009823505.1 Rhizomys pruinosus | reverse complement strand
CCCTCCCTCCCTCCCTCCCTCCCTCCCTCCCTCCCTCCCACTTTCCCAGCTTCTCTGCCTTTGGGACCCTGTGAATTCTTACAAAACTGAGCTCTTTCTCAGGAAACTGCTTCTACCAGGGATCTAGGGAATCATCTTTCAATTCATTCCCTGGAGCTCTTGTGTCTTCAAAGGAGTTCTAGATGACAGGGGCTATGTGACTGTGGCTTAGAAAACACCCTTTCTGGGTTTCTAGGAGCCCTCTATAGCCCCGTCCCCTTGGAAAGATGAAGGAGTCGCAGTCTGAGGAGTGGGGGTAGGGTTGACTGGTCTGGACCTGCCGCCCTAGACAGTTGCTCAGGCTGAGTTTGATTCTGAGATGGGGACTCAAAGCAGCTTCAGTGGGCTCCATCTCGACCCCCACGTGGATCCTCGCCTGCACGCATGCTTGTTGCTTGTCCTTGTATCTTGTACACAGTTCCTTTCTTGACCATGCTGCAGACTCTCACATCCCTAGGGACAGCAATCAGATGGGTGAAGATCACAGTAAACCCAAGTACCTGGCCCATTTGGTATTTATCTTCACAATGATCCTATAAGGAACTATCTCTATAACTATTACCTTAGAGAGAAAAGAGAGAAAAGAGGTCTCCCTAAGCCAAGCAACTGGCTGAGGCCATTCAGCTAGCATTTGGCCATCTGGGTTTGGAATCAGCCCCTCCCCCTTCCCCATCCCATTTTCCCTGGCTCTCTTGCAGCACCTGGCGGGTCCAGATGCTTTTTACACACTCTTGGTGCACATCTCAGGTGCCCCTTTCCCCAAACCCCTTCCTGGTGTTTTTTAATGAATATTTTATTTTTTATTTCATGTGTATAATAAATGTTTTGCTGCATGTAAGTGCACCTATGACATACAATGCCCACAGGGGTCAGAAGAGGGCACCAGATGCCCTGGAACTGGAGTTATGGACAGTTGTGAGCCAATATGTGGGTGCTGGGAATCAAACCCAGGTCCTCTGTAAGAGCACTGAGTCATCTCTGCAGCCACCCAAGTTATTTTTAAAAAAAAAATTTATTTTATTTTTATCGTGTGTGTGTGTGTGTGTGTGTGTGTGTGTGTGTGTGCGCATGCGCATGTGTACACATGTGGAGGTCAGAAAACAACTTGTAGTAATTGGTTCTCTCCATCTATCATGTGGGTTAAGGATTGGAACCCTCATCCCCTTCCGTGCCAGCTCATCAGGCTTGGCAGCAAGCAACTTTACCTACTGAGCCATCTCACTGCCCCGCTCCCACTCCAAGTTCTTATCTCCTTCAGGCTCAGAACTGCACAGGACCCCCCCCCCCTTCCTCCATTTACACCTGAGTTCCTTCAGTCCAGCCACAGTTTCCCCTCCACCTCTCAGGGCCACATACCTGAGCACCGGATCCCGGGGGCATTGCCGATTGGGCCTCTGCCTGAGGCATGACCCTCGCTCTGGAAACCTCTGGGGTCCAGCCACATCCATTCTGACTCCTCAGACACATCAGGCCTGGCACTGCCCCCACAGCCCTCCTCCCCACAGCCCCCGGGGAGCCCAGGCTTTGCTTGAGGGCAGCGAGTGAAGCGGGCTGTAACAGAGAAACCTCCAGCTCCTCTAAGAAGTCCCCAGAGGAGGCAGATCTGAGGAAGGGCGCCTGCAGCAATGTCAGCTCAGAGCAGCCGGCTGACAGGATTCTGAGCAGGGATTAAGGTTGGGATCAGGGAAGCCGGGGAATGAAGGCCGGTTCCCGCATCCCTCGTCGCCACCACCGCAGCCGCCTCTGGGTTTGTCTTCTTGTTTGTTCTCTTGTTCTGGCTCTGGGAAAATAGGTGGGGGGGGGGGAAGATGGCAGGGATGAGGTGGGAGGTAGGGGCAAGGACAGGGGACAGGTAGAGAAGGGCAGGCAGCGGGTGGAGAGAATGTTAGGTTTCCTATGTGTCTCAGAGACCCGCAGGAAGCCTTTAATGTCACAGTCAGCCAGCCAGGCTGTTGTCAGTGAGGCATAAGCCATCTCCCCTGGTCACTGTCCCGCGTGTCAGTGTCATGAGTGTGGGTGACAAGACAAGTGAAGCTAGATCTGACCACACTTCAGGCCAAAAGCAGGTGTCAACTTCAGGAGGACCAGCCTAGTTGGACCTGGTGCTGCAGGCCTATAGTCCCAGCACTCAGGAGGTAGAGTCCGGAGGATCAGGAGTTCAAGGTTATCCTCAGCTATATCGCTAGTTCAAGAGCATCTGGGGGCTGCATGAGACTTAAAAAAAAAAAAAGATTGGTGGGTAGGAACACTTGCCATGTGGGCCCAGTAACCCAAATTCAGTCTTTGGAACCAAAAGCTGTGCTCTGACCTCCACATCTGTGCTCTGGCATGTGTGTTCCCTCACTCAAGTGTGCATAAGCACACACTAAATAAAATTTATAAGTTTAAAAATAAAAAAGGGGGCTGGAGAGATGGCCTAGCAGTTAAGGGCACCAACTGCTCTTGCAGAGGACCCAGGTTCGATCCCCAGCACCCACATGGCAGCTGAGAACCATCTGTAACTCCAATTCCAGGAGAACTCCAGTTCCAGGGGAATCTGAGACCCTCTTCTGACCTCTGCGGCATTGCACGACACAGGTGCACAGACCTACATGCAGATAGTACATTCATATACATAAATAAAAAATAAATAAATAAATAAATAAATAAATAAAAAAGGGCTGGGTGTGTGCCACCCACACCTTTAATCCCAGCACTCCAGTGGCAGAGGCCAGCCAGGGCTGCATAGTAACACTTTATCTTTAAAAAAATGGGGGTGCAGAAAGGGGAGGGTGTCTAAATATGAATAAGTTTATGAAGTTCATAAAAATTCAATTAAAAAATACATTGAAAAAAAGGCCATCAAGATGGCTTGCTCAGCAGGTAAAGTGCTTGCTACCAAGTCTGACAACCTGAGTTTTATCCACCCTGGATCCCCTGGTAGGAGAGAACCAACCTCCAAAAAGTTGTATCTGACTCTCACACAAGTATTGTGGTGTTTACATACCCTGTCTCTCTCCACACACATATATTAATAATAAATAATAATAAAATATATATATATATATATTTTTTGGCCTTTTCAAGACAGGATCTCCTTGTAGCCCCAGCTGTCCTGAAACTCACTCTGTAGACCATGTTGGCCTTGAACTCACAAAGATCCGCCTGCCTCTGCCTCCCAAGTGCTAGGATTAAAGGCATGCGCCACCATACCCGGCTTAAAAATATTATTTTTATGTGTATGAGTGTACTGTCTGCATGTAGGTTGGTGCCCCATGTCGTGCAATGCCGTGGAGGTCAGAAGAGGGCATCAGATTCCCCTGGAACTGGAGTTATAGACAGTTCTTAGCCAGGCGTGGTGGCGCACGCCTTTAATCCTAGCACTTGGGAGGCAGAGGCAGGTGGATCTTTGTGAGTTCAAGGCCAGCCTGGTCTACAAGGTGAGTTCCAGGACAGCTGGGGCTACAGGGAGACCCTGTCTCGAAAAGACCAAAAACAACAACAACAAAAAGCAAAAACAAACAAACAAAAAAAAAACGGTTCTTAGCCACCATATGGGTGCTGGGAATTGAATCCGGGTCCTCTGCAAGAGCAGTCAGCATTCTTAACTGCTGAGCCATCTCTCCAGCCCCAAGGTTGGCAGCCACTGAGGTGCAGCCGAATCCTGGGATGAACAAATTGCTCCTCTGGCCCCCAGGGGAGATAATCCTTATACAGATGTGGCTGAAGAGGTGAGAGATGCTGCCATCCAGGAACCCAGGTCACCCAAGGAGTGTTTCTGCCTCTAGGACACATGTATTCTGTCTGCTCTGTCTGTCATGTACCCTTCTGTAGTCTTCATCCTCTCCCCATCTCTGGATACCTTGCTCAGTGGACTTTGATGGGGAGGGGGTTTAGGTGAGATGAGAGCTTGGGATGGGGGTCTGGTGACTTGGGAAAGAGTCTGGTTTCTGGAGGAAAACCTTGGGGCCAGGGCCAAATACCCGCAGAAGCAGAAGACTCCCCTGGGAATTTCATCACTAGGATGCTGATTTTTAGAGACATTAATATCTTCTTTATGATAATCAAAGCTATGTATATTATAGGAAATCTAGAAACCCCAGCTTGGCATGGTTGTACATGCCTGTAACCCTATCACTCAGGAGGTGGAAGGATCAGGAGTTCGAGGTCGTCTTCAGCTGAAGAGTGAGTTTAAGGCCAGCCGTAAACTTGTCTCATAAAAACAAGAGCAGGGGCTGGAGAGGTGGCTCAGCAGTTAAGAGCAGTGGCTGCTCTTGCAGGGGACCTGGGTTTGATTCTCAGCACCCACATGGCAGCTAACATCCATCCTTAAGTCCATTTCCAGGGGATCTGAAGCTGTCTTCTGACCTGTGAGCATCACACAATATGCATGTACCTTACCTACATGCAAGTAATACACTCATACACATAAAATTAAAAAAAAATACAAAAAATATTTTTTAAGATAAATATTTTTTAGGTCTTTTTGAGACAGGGTCTTCCTGTAGCTCCAGCTGGCCTGGAACTCACTCTGTAGACCAGGCTGGCCTTGAACTCAGAGATCTGCCTGCCTCCGCCTCCCGAGTGCTGGGATTAAAGGTGTGCACCACCATGCGTGGTTTAAGATTAAAAAAAAAAAAAAGCAACACACACAAAAAAGAAAATTTAGAAAATACAGAAGAGTACACACAGAAAAAGGAGATAAAGATGGTCTATAAACCCAAAGCCCAGAGAAAACCATGGTAACACTTTGCTGTATACACTAAACTAAAATTGTTGAAATTCTCTCTAACACATGTTCACATTTACCCACTTATACTCACTCACATTTACCTGTAAACATGTGTAACTAATTATGACAGAGTCTCATGTAGCTCAGGTTGGTAGAGTGTTTGCCTAGCATGCACAAAACCCTGGCTTCGATCCCCAGCATAAAACAAATAGGGAGGGGCTGGAGAGATGGCCTAGTGGTTTAAGAGCGCCGACCGCTCTTGCAGAGGACCCGGGTTCGATCCCCAGCACCCACATGGCGGCCGAGAGCCGTCTGAAACTCCAATTCCAGGAGAACTCCAGTTCCAGGGGAGTCTGACACCCTCTTCTGACCTCCGCAGCGAGTCACGGGTGCACAGGCTTGCATGCAGACAATACATTCATACACATACGGAAATAAATTTAAAAAATTAAAATATATATATATATATATAAAAAAAACAAATAGGGTGTAGTAGTACACACCTATCATCCCAGCAGTAGAAGCAGGAGGATCAGAAGTTCAAGGTCATGTTTGTTTATAATAGAAAGTTCCAGGCCAGTCTGAGCTGCAGAGTGAGAACCTATCTCAAAAAAAAAAAAAAAAAAAAGACAACCACTCTGTCTTTTGGCTTATTATTATAAGGCATTTCATCTCATCAGTCCTCAACCCTTGGTTATATAGACTGTTTTACTGTGATAAAAGACACTGCAGTGGATATCTTTATAGATAAAAATTTGAGGGGACAATTAATCCTGCAGTTGTTGATGTGTCTGTCTATTCCCGTCCTCAAATTCTACCCTTTCTAGGACAGGATCTGCATTAATTTATTCTTGGGACCCCAAAGTCTTAGCTTGACCTTGGTTTCCTGAGACCATTCAGGAACTGGTGAATTGAGTGTCCTGGATTGGATGCTCTGCGCGATGAAGAAGCACCCCATTTTGCTGCTAGAATACTCAAGGGTCCCCACTGCCCCCATGCTGAGCCAACAACCTCTCCTAGGAGAATCTATTCCTAATCTTAGAACCACTGGCCTCCCTCTATTCACTGAGCAACACACACACACACACACACACACACACACACACACACACACACACACACCATCTCTCATCTTCCTGGAGAAACCAAACCTTGCCTTCTGTGCTGGGTGCTCCCTCTTAGGCCCTCATCTCTAACTTTCTCCAGTACTTTTGTTGTGTCTTCAAGCTGACGGCCCAGTCAACAGAGCCCTTTCACCTGGTCCTTGCTGTGGCTTCCCAGCTCCCCTTATAGCAGCTCTCTCTGTCATCCCCATTTCTAAAAGCACAGCCCACTTGACTAGGGTGTGCCCTCAGCACCCCTCAGCCACGTCTCAGGCTGCACCTGCTACCTTCCACTGCACCAAAGAAACTTTGTTTCTTCTCTATGGGATTCTGGGCAGAAGTGGACAGTCTCACATAGATGTATCACAGATTTTGAAAGTAAGACCCAGCTCCCAGTTTTTCTGAAAAGAAAGAGAGAGAGAGAGGAGGTAGTTGGGCTGAGAATGTGGCTCGGTTGGTTGAATGCTTACCTAGCAAATACAAAGCCCTGGGTTCAATCCCTAGCACTGTATAAGCCAGGCTTGTTGGAACAAGCCTATGATATCAGCACTTGGAAGATGGACGCAGGACAATAAGTTCAAGGTCATTCTCCAGCCTGGGACATATGAGTCCCAGTCTTTAAAAAAAGCAAAAATGGGCTGGAGAGATGGCCTAGCGGTTAAGAGCGCCGACCACTCTTACAGAGGACCCAGGTTCGATCCCCAGCACCCACATGGCGGCCGAGAGCCGTCTGAAACTCCAATTCCAGGAGAACTCCAGATCCAGGGGAATCAGAAACCCTCTTCTGACCTCCGCGGCATTGCACGACACGGGTGCACAAACATGCATGCAGACAATACAATAATACACATACAGAAATAAATAAAAAAAATAAATAAATAAAAAAAGCAAAAATTATTAATTTAATTTCTTCTTCATGCTTCTCCTAAACCCCCTAGAATTTTTAAAATTTTTTATCTTTTTTTCCTTTTCACCTCTCTCTCTCTCTCTCCCTCTCTCTCTCTGCTCTGACCTACAGCCTCCCACCCTCCTGTCCTCCTCTCCCCCTCCTCTCTCCCTTTTTTTTCTTTAAGTTTTTTTTTTTCTTTTAACTTTCAAGGTCATTCCGGACTCCCGATGCCGCCGGTCCCTTGGTGAGACGTGAGCGCCATTGGCGTCCGTGGCCTCTGTTTCCGTGGCAACCCAGTAACCATTAATTTTCAATTAAAGGAGACAAAAAGCTCGATGACAGCTCCAGGTCTGCTGAAGATGTCAAGAATCTGTATTAATATACAGCAAGAGAGCATAATTGTGTGTCCATCTTCCAGAGCAGCAAAAAATGGAGGGGTAATTACTGGCTCGAAAGCCACTCTGTAATTTAGTTCTTACTGTCACCACAGCCCTACACATTAGCATAAATTAAAAGCAGAGTTTATTGTTATCAAAGTGCATTGATATCGCCAGACCCGCTTTCTTCCTTTTAACTGTTTGTTGTGGGTGAATGACTCCCCAACTCTTCACCAGGGTCTCCCTGCTAGAGAGAATGGAAGCACAGATGCTCCAGACCTGGAAGTCAGCCATTTTATTCCCGTCATCCTTGGGCCCTCGAGGTGAACGGGAACAGGGGAAAGGTATTTCCTTCTGATGGGGGAGGGGCTGGGAAAGGTGCAAGGGTCTGGGTTTTTATTTCACCTTTCATGTGTGAATGCTGTGTTTTGCTTAAGACCTTTCTACATCTTTCTGAGGGGACCCCTGTCCCATGTTGGGTCGCACTTCCCTATTTTGGGGCCCCTTTCAGTTCCTGGTACAATAAAGGGCAAGCGATGGACCCTTAAAACCAACCTCTTAAACAAAGGGATGGACCAAGGTAGAGGGGTCTCCTCTCAGAGGTGGATGCTGAGAGAGGCAACCTTCTGCCTGCCAGGTTCAGGGTGTGGTCAGTTAAAGGGGAGACACTCCAGATGCAGCCAGCTCGTGTTGGGCCACCCAGGACCCCAGCTCCCCAGCGTAGAGCCCTCTGGAGGCCTCTCCCCTTACTGTTTGGCCTTGTTTCCCTGTGGTCTGGATCTTGTTCCCTGTAGCCTTACCTCGAAGTCAGAGCGTCTCAAAGTGTCTCACTGCCAGCCACAGAGGCCCTGTGCATTTCATGAACAGGGATGCGAGTCGGAGTTTTCTTGTATGCTATCCAGAGAGAGCTGTCCTTCAGAAGGGAATTTAGTGTAATTACCCTTAAGGGAGTGATTCTTACACAGCCAGTCACAACACTGACCTCCTGGCTGAGGTTTGACAGCAAAATTGCAGGCTGTGTACGAAACATAGGGGCATCCTCCCTTTTTTTTGGGGGGGGGAGGAAAGGGGAGGAGGGAAAGGAGATAGAGACACTTTGAAAAGAAAAGTGCTAGCTTCCAGCTGCCAGGCTGGAGGGCTCTCCTTGGTAAGGCGTTGACAGGGCAAGGAGAAGGAACCCTTGGGTCTGCAGACACTTCAGCTGCTGGGGAGCTCTGGCCCTTTAAATGGCTGGGCCATGGCCTTGTGATCTTATGATCTGGTTGAAGTTCATCTTACTCTAGGTTGCTAGGAACTATTTGATAAACTACTCAGAAGTGTTTCCCAAACACATCTGTCCTTTGGTTCCTCCCGTGGTACTGGAAAGTTCTACCATTTCTTGTACTTCAGAGGGAATACATTCAAGGCCTCCATTCGCGTCACCTGCATTGCCTGCTTAGGGCTAACATGTTAATGTGCAGCCATTCCAATTTTAGCCTGGCTTATCTTTCAGACACGCTGGAGGGTCACATAGCAGGACAAAAAGGACACAGGCCAGATGACTATAATAGTTTTCAAGACTATTGGAGAAAATCTCAATGGACTTCGGAGTCCCCCTAAGGAGTGGTGACAAATCTCCAAATGCCAAACAAGAAGTCCTGGAGAACTGAAGGGTCCAAACTCCTCCCAGGGCAGGTCTACCTCCCCATCTCTATTCTGCCCCTACCCAACCCAGGATTCTATATTCCTAAGGTCCCTTCTGTTGGTCAACAGCACTGAACCCTGGGAATTCCTCCTGAGTATTGTTCTGGGATTCCTTTCTTTTTGAATCCTTGAGAACCATCTAGACTTTGTCTACTGAGGTGGTCCTTTGCCTGTGGACAATCTGGCTCCTCTTCTCTCCTCCTCCAGGTCTCTTCAGGTCCCTCTCCATCTAATTTGCCCTCCCAAGAGAGAGGGAGGAATAAGAATAAAAGGACAACAGAGGGCCAAACAACAGAGGGTCACAGACAAACATTACCAGCTCTCCTCCCATATTCCCTCCTACCCAGGAAGGGGAGCTGTATTACCCCACTTCCTGGAGAAGACAGGTAGACCCAGAAAGCTTCAGGTCATTTGCCCACCCAGGATGGAAGCCCAGATTCCCAATTCTGGCTAAGGTCTTGCCTCGAGATCTCTGCTGCTTTTACTTCTAGACCCCTGGGGAACCAGGAGGTTGGAACTCTGGTTACTTCTGGGTCCTGGAACTTGTTTTAGGACTGTAATGAGTTCCCATCATCCCTCCAGGCATCCATGCTGGTGGAAGGTTATGCCTGGACCCCTCTGCTTTGATAGGTACACCAGTCAAACTCACCCTCCAGGGTGGCCAATTTCAAGCATCCTTCCCAGGTGCTGGTGCCTGCCGGGGATCACCTTGGTCAGTCCACGTTCGTTATCAGTGCAGATCTCTTGTTGAACCCTAAGTCCCCATACCATGGCTGCTATAAAGTAGGTAGTCGGTACATCAAAGCCCTCTGAGACAGCCCTGCTGGTGTTAGAACAGATGTTGACTGAATTCTTCTCCTTCCACCAAGGACATCCTGGGGATTGAACTCAGGTTGTCAGGTTTGGTGGCAAGTACCTATACCCCTGACCTCTCTTGGTGGCCCTTTCCTCCTTTACTTATTTTATTTATTTATTTATTTATTTATTTATTTATTTATTTATTTATTTTTGGTATTTTTGAGACAGGGTCTCTGTGTAGTCCCAGCTGGCCTGGAGCTCACTCTGTAGACCAGGCTGGCCTTGAACTCACAGAGCTCCACCTACCTGTGCCTCCCGAGTGCTGGGATTAAAGGTGGTCACCACCACTCGGGGCTTCACCTTTGATTTTTGAGCCAGGGTCCCTCAGTGAACCTGAAGCCCGTCAGCTAAGCTGTGCTGGCTGGCCTTTCTGCACACCGCACCACCACAGTGGGCTTTTTAATGGATTCTGCTAGGCATCAGAACTCAGGTCCTCCTGCTTGGGTGGTAGGTACTCTGCCGACTGAGTCATTACTGTAGCTTCTTCCTGGGGATTTCTGCCAACAGGCCCTTCCAGGTACCTTCCCTTCCTTCCAACACCTACCTACTGCCTCTATTCCAGCAGGGCTAGAAGACACAGCCCTGCCCCAGGACTCAGGTGGCTGTCTCGGCTGAAGTCCATACCCAGAAGTCCAGGGGTGCCCCAGGAGGCCCCCACCCTGGCCTCCAAGTGGTTCCCTTCCCCACAGATATAAATCCCAGCTCCAGAGTGGCCACACAGAACATACATCTTAAACAAACACTTCTCCTTGCTGTTTATCTCCCTGGCCTTTAAACAAACTCTTTCAAAGGTTTCTGCTGATACGAGAGATTTACTGAAAACCATTCCTTGCTTAAAAGCCCTGGGTTTATGCTGCCGGGGTGGGGGTTGCAGGGCCTTCAGGCCTGGCGTTTCTCAGCCTCGGGACCACATGTTTATCCTCCAGGTCTTGATAGAAGAGCAGCAGAGACTGATCTTTATGGAAAAGAAAATAATAAAAGCAGGAAAGGGGAGGGGGAAGAGTGGGGGAAGATTTGGTTCTTGTCACAGACTCCAACAGGCTATGGCAGGTTGGGGTGTGGCAGTGCCCCAGGACAGCGCCCACCGCTCTGCCATGAGGCGCTCTGCCAGGCCAGGTGGGGCTCCCTTGGACTTTGGACAGAAGGCCCTTGGGCAGGTGAGCCTTCTCTTGGCCTTCCACCCCCAAATAGAGGCCAGAGTGGGCCTCTCCCAGCTTCCCAGGGCGGGGGGCAGGGCTACAGTCACATGGTCCTGGCTGTTTGTCCCCTCCCTCCTTCAGTTAACCTACCTTCATGAAACACCAGTGGCTGCTAATGTGTCCTTCCGGTTTTTTCCAGCCTTGTCAAAATCGCTTTTTTTTTTTAATTTTTTATTTTTTTAAATTTTCTTATTTTTTTTATTTCTGTATGTGTATCAATGTACTGTCTGCATGCAGGTTTGTGCACCCGTGTAGTGCAATGCTGCGGAGGTCAGAAGAGGGTGTCGGATTTCCCTGGAACTGGAGTTCTCCTTGAATTAGAGTTACAGACGGTTCTCGGCCGCCATGTGGGTGCTGGGGATCGAACCCGGGTCCTCTGCAAGAGCGGTCTGCGCTCTTAACCGCTAGGCCATCTCTCCAGCCCCAAAATCACTTTTTAATTCATAGAATACAACAGATCTCGGGAGTAGGTTTTGGAATGAGCTCTGCTTTTCAGTTGGGGAAACAAAGGCATAGAGAGATTATTGAGCCGCCCCCTAGGGGTTCAAGATTACCTGGGATGAAGTCTCTCCTATCAGATTCTAAAGTGGTTCTTCTGGAAGTGGGGAACTGCTGCTAGGGGCAGTGACAGTCCTGTTCACTCTGCTTTCCTAAAGATCCGGAGTCTTCAGTTCCACAGGATCTCTAGTTCATAGGGTGGACCAGGGGCTCTGTTGTTGGTTTATTTTGTTTTTTTGGAGATAGGGTCTCATATAGCTTAGACTGGCTCCAAACTTGATATGTAGTTATGATGACCTTTTCTTTGGGGGGGGGGTCTTTTTGAGACAGGGTCTCCCTATAGCCCCAGCTGTTCTGAAACTCACTATGTAGACCAGGCTGGCCTTGAACTCACAGAGATCCACCTACCTCTGTCTCCCAAGTGTTGGGTTTAAAGGCATGTGCCACCACACCCAGGCCCTTTTTTATGTATTTAAAAGAAATACTTTTATTATTTTTATTTTATGTGTATGAGTATATTACCTGCATGTATGTAAGTGCACCTATGTTGTACAGTGCCCACAGAGGTCTGAAGAGGTTGTCAGATCCTTTGGAACTGGAGTTATGGACAGTTAGCCACTACGTGGGTGCTGGGAACCAAACCTGGTCCTTTGCAAGAGCAGACAGTGCTCTTAACCACTGAACCATCTCTCTAGCCCCATCTTTCTTTTTTGATATTTAAATTTTATGCATATTTTAGATATTTAAATGTCATGTTTTGCCTCCATGTATGTAAGTGCACCACCACATTTGTGCAATGCCTGTGGAGGCCAGAAGGAGTATCAAATCTCTTGAAACTGAAGTGACAGTTTTGGGCTGCTATGTGGGGGCTGGGAACTGAACCCAGGTCCTCTTCAAGTGTAGCCAGTGCTCTTAATCCCAAGCCTTCTTCTCCAGCTCCAAGATGACTTCTTTTTAATTTTATTATTTATTATTAATTTTTTATTTTTTTATTTTTTTATTTTTGTATGTGTATGAATGTACTGTCTGCATGTAGGTTTGTGCACCCATGTCGTGCAATGCCGCGGAGGTCAGAAGAGGGTGTCGGATTCCCCTGGAACTGGAGTTCTCCTGGAATTGGAGTTACAGACCGTTCTCAGCTGCCATGTGGGTGCTGGGGATTGAACCTGCATCCTCTGCAAGAGCAGTCGGCGCTCTTAACCGCTAGACCATCTCTCCAGCCCTGTATTTATTATTTTTTATGTGTATTTGTGTACTGTCTGCATGTAGGTTGGTGCACCCGTGTCGTGCAATGCGGTGGAGGTCAGAAGAGGGTGTTGGATTCCCCTGGAACTGGAGTTAAAGACAGTACTTAGCCGCCATGTGGGTGCTGGGAATCGAACCTCGGTCCTCTGTAAGAGCAGTCGATGCTCTTAATCACTGAGCCATTTCTCCAGCCCCTTTTTTTAATTTTTAAAATTTATTCTGTGTGTGTGTGTGTGTGTGTGTGTGTGTGTGTGTGTGTGCAGATGGAGGTCAGAGGCCAACTGTCAGGAGTCAGCTCTCCTTCCACAGTATTAAGGCAGGGTCTCTCTTGCTTTTCCTATGTTGCATACTCCAGGCTAGCTGGCCCTTGAGCTTCCGGCTGATTCTCTTGTCTCTATCATCTCCCATCTGGAAGGAGTGCTGAGATTACAGATACATACCACTGCATCCAGTTCTGAGGTTTCAACTCAGGTCCTCAGGCTTTCCTGGCCAGAGTTTTTACCCACAGAGTCATCTTAGTGACTTTCAGGGATGACCTTGAATTTCCATATTTTGACTTCCCAAGTGCTGGGATTATAGATATGCACCATCATGCTTGATTTTAGAGTAGTTTTTTTTTTGTCTTAGTGGAAGGTAAAATAATGGGGCTTCTTATGATGTGAGGTTTGATGACAGCAGCTACCCTCTATGACAGCAGGGCATTGCTGGATGATTTGCCCTCATTATTCTATTTAACCCACCTCCAAAGCCCCGAGCCAGTCATATGAGCACCTCAGATGATAAAAGAGGGACAGAAGACTGGGGATGTCGCTCAGTCCTCCGAATGCTTGCCTAACCTGCACAAAGCCCTGGCTTTGAATTTCATCACTGCATAAAACTGGATGTACTTGCACATGCCTGTGAGTCTAGCACTTGGGAGGTAGATCAGAAGTTCAAGGTCACCTGTAGCAGTGTGAGACACTTAGAGCAGAGACACTGAGATTTTTGGACCAGTGTTCCCAAGACCTATCGGGATGTGGAGGCAGGGCTTGAACCTCAGTAAGTGGCTGAATATTTATTCCTGAAACTTACATTTTTTATATTGTCTTTGAATCATTTGTCCATTAAGGAAGACCCTGGAATCCAGAAAGGCTCAGTTATTCTAGCTGTTCATAGCTTGGCGGGGTGCTTCCCATAGGCCTGGAAATGGGCCAGGGCAGGGATTCTGAGTCCTGTGGGATGTCCTGAGATCCGGGTACTAAGCCTGTCCTGGACCTCTCAAGGACAGAAGCCCTGACCGGGGCAGGTGTGAGTGCTGACTTCCGTCTTCTGCCTTGTTTGTTTGTGAAGTTGCTGCGTGGCAGGTGGGGCAGGAACAGAGGGACAGGTAGGAATTTCCCTGCTTCTAGCTGCTCAGAGCACAGGCAGGAAGCCACTCCCTCCCCCTGTTGACCATCCCGGGGCCACACCCCTCAAGATAGCTCAGACTGCCAACCCTTCCTCCATCTTCCCTGCTCCCAAAATACCCTTCCTCTTCCTGAAAGCATCTTTTAGCACCTGGGCCCTGGGCTGGGGTGGGATACCCCAGGGGAAGGAGAGGGAAGAATATAAGCAGGAAGCTGAGGGCAGAGAGAGGTGGGGGGGGGGAGTTTGGTGGGTGACAGTCTCACACTTGTCTTCTTCATTTTTGGTTTATTCCTTCTTATTAGAGAACCATCAGGCTTCTGAAACCTTCCCCTCCTTCTAACAATTCTTGCTGTAAGATTATTCATTCATCCCCTGGTAAATATGACTGATAAAGCTTCCAAAGTGACCCTTTCAACGGAAGAGTGTGTTTTGGCAGTGGTCCTTTGGTTTGTGTCAACAATCTGCTTGTGAGTTCCTGGGAGACTCCACCCATCCTCTCCCCGCTACCCCTGCACAGCCTCAGGTCAGACATCTCCAAACTCCTTGGTAGACCACTTGTCTGAGCTTTGGGCTGTGTGAAGAATGATACCCCAGTTCTCTAACTTGCATGTAGACATGTTGGCAGCAGCCCAAGTTGTGTTGTGTCCCCTTACCAAAAAGAAAAGCAATACGTTTTCATGAACAAAAAGTTGAGGGATTTGGCCTTCATTGGAAAGGGGCTGCCCAATGTCAGACCTTCAAGTGGCATCCACTGGTCGGGAGCTGTGTTGGCGTTCAGCAGGGACATCAGACCTTGGGGTGGAATATTGTCCTCCTTAGCAAGGGTGGAGCCCACCGTGAGTTATCAGAGATCCAAGCAGTCATGTCCATTAGTGGTTTACAGAGTCTTAAGGGATGGAGCTTGGTTGGCAGAGCGCTTGCCTCCCATGCATGAAGCCCCGGATTTATTCCCCAACACTCCTTTAGCCAGGCTTAGTGGGGTACACCTGTAATCCCAGCTCTCAGGAAGCTGAGGCAGGAGGATCATGGATTCAAGGCCAGCTAGCCTGGGCTACATAGTCAGTTCAAATCTAGTCTGGGCTACTTAATGAGTCTGGACTACTGTCTTGAAAAAACAAAACAGGGATTATGGAGATGGCTCAATTGGTAAAGCGCCTGCCACACAAGCAAATGGACTTGAATTCAGATCCCTAGCACCTATATAAAAGCAGGGTGCTGGGGCTGGAGAGATGACCTAGCAGTTAAGAGCGCTGACCGCTCTTGCAGAGGACCCAGGTTCAATCCCCAGCACCCACATGGTGGCTGAGAACTGTCTTTAACTCCAGTTCCAGGGGAATCCAACACCCTCTTCTGATCTCTGTGGCATTGCATGACACAGGTGCACAAACCTACATGCAAAAAGTATATTCATACAATACAAAAATAAATAAAATTTAAAAATATATATAAAAAAAAGCAGGGTGCTACAACACATGCCTGTAATCTCACCAGTGGGGGGAGGGATATAGATGGGTGGTTCCTGGACCTCCTTAGCCAGTCACTCTAGCCTAATAGGTAAGTTCCAAGTTCAGTGAGAAATCCTTCCTGAACTTGTCTGAAATTCTAGCACTTAAGAGGTACAGGCAGGATGATCGTAGTTCAAGTCATTTTCAACCTCACTGTAGATTCCAGACCAGCCTCAGCTACATGAGACCCTGTCTCAAAAAAACCCCAAAGGGCTGCTCACTGGTTGAAGTGCTTGCTGCACAAGCATGAGGCCTCCCTAGGAACCCATGTAAACATGGGGTGGGTGTAGCAGCCCACCTGCAATTCTAGCTTGAGAAGGCAGAGACAGAAACAGAGGATCCCAAAGCCAGCTGGCTGGTGAGACTAAGCCATATTGGCAAGCTCGGGGTTTGATTGAGAGACCCTGCCTCAATGAATAAGGTAAAACAGTGATGAAGAATGATTTCTGACTTCCACTTTGGGCTTCCACATTCATGGGCACACATGTGCATACACATGCACACACACACACACACACATGCGAAAACCATGCATATGAGCTGGGCTTGGTGGTGCATGCCTTTAATCCTAGCACTTAGGAGGCAGAGGCAGGCAGATCTCTGTGTGTTCAAGGCCAGCCTGGTCTACAGAGCGAGCTTCAGGCCAGCTGGGACTAAAGGGAGACCCGGTCTCAAAAAGACAATAACACCCCCCCCCAAAATGCATATGCACACCACACTCAAAAAATAGAAAAATACACAAATTTCAACAACGACAACAACACAACACAACACATTAGGGATGTGGCGCAGTTGGTAGAGTGCATGCCTAGCATGCATAAAACCCTGGGTTCAATCAAGAACTCCATAAACTGGGCATGGTAGTATATGACCTTAATCCTAACACTCAAGAGATGGACGTAGTAGGATCAGAAGTTCAGAGAACCCTTGGCTACATAGTAAGCGAGGCCAGCCTGGACTACACAAGACCCTGTCTTAACCCTCCGTTATCTGCTATCACCACAAAATCTCAAATGATGCATCTTCCTTTGGGGCTTGGCCTGTAGATCCCAACTCTGGTCTCAGGTTCAGTTCTGGGACCACCTCCTCCCAGATCTTACCCAGGTTTATGGGTTTCCATCTTCCTCATTCTCTAAGCATCCACTGTGCATGTTTCTGCTCAGTTTGTGCAGACTCTGCCTTGGCTTCCCTACAGCACTCATTGAGGCTGAGGGGTTAAATCTCAAGCATCTAGTCCCAGAGTCATCACCCCCAGGCTGCTGATCTGCCTTCTAGAGGTGTCGAGGAGATACTCTGCCAAGCAGATGGCGGTCTGCTGAGGCTGAGAACTGATTCTGCTCTGACTTTAGTTGGACAGTTACTTGGAGTCCTGAAGGAAGGAGGGAGGGTCACAGAGCCTTGGGAGGAGGAGTCTTCAGCCTGTCTTTCAGCATCAAGAAGATGGATAGGAAAAAGACAGGGGAAGAGACACTGGGGCCTGGCACTTGCTACTACTAACCCATTTCCCTCTTCTCAGGCTTTTGGAGAGCTGTCTCCATCACTTCAAGGGCCGTTGAAACAATTAGATTTGCAAGTGCCCAGCCCTCCGCCTAATTGCTTAAAAGCCACTTGAGGCTCCAACTGACTGAGAGTTAAGCCCCAGGTAGGCAGGAAAGGGAGGGTGGCCTAGATACACTGCCACTCTCTGTTTGGGCTCTTCCTTGGTATCCAACCCTGGGGTGAGAGGGGATGCCAGGTGGGCAGAGTCATGATTAAGACACTTTCAGACAAATCCAGAATCTTCCAGGTGGTTGGGCCTGCCATGTCCACAACCTCAAAGAATCAGAGTCAGAAAGTACCCAAGCAGAGTGTCAGACTGAAGATGAGACCTGTCCTCTGGGATCCCTCCACAGTGAGGGTGCCATCTTTAGACTTGTGAGCGGAATGAGAGTCATTGGTAAGTACTGAGCAGGGATGACATGGTAAGCATGTTTTATGATTGTTAATTGTTTTGTTTTGTTTTGTTTCAGGAAGTGTCTGTGTATCCCACGTTGGCTTCAAACTGAGATCCCGGGCATGCAGTAACATGCCTGCCTTTGATTTGGATTTCCTTTTTTGTTTGTTTGTATCATCACACCCAGTTTGTTAGACACTAAGATCAAACCCAGGTATTTGTGCTGGATAGGGAAGCACCCCACTAACAGAGCTATATCCCTGGCCCAAGATAAATGCATATACATACATTATGTATCTATCCCATGATGCTGAGATTGAATTTAGGGTACCTTGAACATGCTAGGTAAGTGCTCTACCTCTGAATTGTTTTGGGTTTTTTTTGGTCTTTTTGAGACAGGGTCTCCCTCTGTAGCCCCAGCTGACCTGGAACTCGCTCTGTAGACCAGGCTGGCCTTGAACTCACAAAGATCCGCCTGCCTCTGCCTCCCAAGTGCTAGGATTAAAGGCGTGTGCTACCACGCCCAGCTTCTACCTCTGAATTGTAGCCCTAACTCTTGATTTTGTGAGACTAGGTTCAGGCTAGCCTTCAACTTAGGGTCTCCCTGCCTCTGCCTTCCGAGTGCTAGAGTCACAGATGTGTGCTACCAAGCCCAGGAACAAACATGCTTTTATACTCATGTTTTTCAAGATTTACTCTTTAAATTTTTTTTTATTGTTTTATTTCTGTATGTGTATGAATGTACTGTCTGAATGCAAGTCTGTGCACCCATGTCGTGCAATGCCGTGGAAGTCAGAAGAGGGTGTCGGATTCCCCTGGAACTGGAGTTCTCCTGGAATTGGAGTTTCAGACGGTTCTCGGTTCGCTGGGGATCGAACTCAGGTCCTCTGTAAGAGCGGTCGGCGCTCTTAACTGCTAAGCCATCTCTCCAGCCCCCCGAGATTTACTTTTTTTATCCTTTTTATTATTTATTTATTTTCTAATGCGTATGAGTGTACTGTCTGCATGTAGGTTGGTGCACCTGTGTCATGCTCAAGATTTACTTTTTTTTAATTTTATTTTTTTTATGTGTATGAATGTACTGTCTGCATGTAGGTTTGTGCACCCGTGTGAGGTCAGAAGAGGGTGTTGGATTCCCCTGGAACTAAAGATGGTTCCCAGCCGCCATGTGGGTGTTGGGGATCGAACCCAGGTCCTCTGCAAGAGCAGTTGGTGCTCTTAACCACTAGGCCATCTCTCCAGCCCCCAAATTTACTTTTAATTGTGTGTGTGTGTGTGTGTGTGTGTGTGTGTGTGTATGTGTATGTGCACATGGGTGCAAGTACCTAAGGAGGCCAGAAGAGGGCATTGTATCCCCTGGAGCTGTGAGTTACAGGTGGTGCTGAAAACAAACTTGGAAAAAACATTATGAGCTCCTCTTCTTCTTCTTCTTCTTCTTCTTCTTCTTCTTCTTCTTCTTCTTCTTCTTCCTTCTTCTTCTTCTTCTTCTTCTTCTTCTTCTTCTTCTTCTTCTTCTTCTTCTTCTTCTTTTTAATTTTGTGTAAGAATGTACTGCCTGGATGTACGTAAGTGTATCTGTGTCATATAGTTACAGATGGCTGTTAGCTACCATGTGGATGCTGGGAACTGAACCTAGGTCCTCTGCAAGAACAGTGCTCTTAACTGCTGAGCCATCTCTCCAGCCTGACAAACATGATATTAAAGGGCTTTGGTGCTGGTGGAGACCAGCAGGAAGGTGGGTGCAGGAGTGGGAGCAGAGAGTCCAGTCTGGGGTACTATGGTGGCCCAGGTGGGAGGTGGGGATCTTGAGAATTGCTCAGGTTACAGCTAATATTCACCAGGGACCCAGTGATGGTTGGGCTGTTGGCAAGGAACAACTGCTGGAGACCTATTGAAGTTCCTGTTAAAGGAGGAGAATTATGTACTGGGGAGGTAGCTTGGTTGGTAGGGTGCATGCCCTGTATGCACAGAGCCCTAGGTTCTTATGCAGAATGCTGCAGAGAGCAGGCAAGCTGATACACGCCTGCAATCCCAGTACTCAGGAGGTAGAGGGATTTGATCAGGAGCTTCAAGGTCATCCTTGGCTACATAGAGAGTTAGAGGCCAGCCTGACCTACATGAGACTTTACCATAAAACAAAACAAAAGCTCCAGGTGAGAGAGGAAGGGGACAAGAGGGACTTGGGGCTCAAAGGCCATTTCTTCCTGTGCTGCTCTGTGTAAAACTTGAAGGAGCTGGAAACGCCTCAGATCTTTAGAAGGAATATGTGTCTGCCTAGGATAATAGGACTCATTTTATTTAACAGTTTGCTAACTTGATTTATCATTTTTAAATATTTAGACATATGGAATGTGGGCCTCACTTGTACTTTTGCCCCATCCAAGAGGTGTGAGTGGAAAGCCCCCCAAGGCGGGTCCTCACTTCTGTGCTGTGCGAATCCTCCTTCTACCCCCATTCTGGGCCCCTGAGTCTCAGTCATTTCTGTGGAGGGGGAAGAAAAATCAGATCCCAGCCCAACAGTAACAATGTGCACTCCATGTGGCCCCAGGGAAAAGGCTGGACTGTATAGAGGTCTTTGCATCAGAGTAGCCTGGGGCAGGGGAAGCCACTAACCCAGGAGAGTGAAGAACTCTGACAGCTCAGTTCTTGAGGGTCTGTGGTCTCACGATGTTCAGCTCCTGATGTATCTATTGTCTGCTTATAAAACAGGGTAATGATAGTGCCTATTACCCCACCTCCTAGTCAGCTGGGGTAAAGACACAGTACCTGGCATGGAAGGAGTTCCAGAAAGCATTGATTATTGCTATCTCATGCAGTGGTCTCTGAAGAAATATTTGAAAAAAAAAAATTTTGGGACAGGGTCTCCCAGTAGTTCTAGCTGTCCTAGAATTCACTATGTAGACCAGGTTGGCCTTGAACTCACAGAGATTTGCCTGCCTCTGCCTCTGCCTCCCGAGTGCTGGGATTAAAGGTATGTGACACTACACCTGACCATATTTGATTTTTTTTTTTTACTTTTTTGGGGGGGTATTTTTTAATTTTTAATTTATTTTTGTATGTGTATGAGTGTACTCTCTGCATGTAGGTTTCTGCACCCGTGTCGTGCAATGCTGCGGAGGTCAGAAGAGGGTCTCGGATTCCCCTGGAACTGGAATTCTCCTGGAATTGGAGTTACAGACGGTTCTCAGCCGCCATGTGGGTGCTGGGGATCGAACCTGGGTCTTCTGCAAGAGCAGTTGGTGCTCTTAACCGCTGAGCCATCTCTCCAGCCCCAATAAATATATATTTTTTAATGTATTGTTGTGCCAGGCATGGTGACACATGCCTTTAATCCCAGCACTTGGGAAGTAGAGGCAGGTGGATCTCTGTGAGTTTGAGGCCAGCCTGGTCTACATAGTGAGTTCTGGGCAAGCCAGGGGTACACAATGAGACCATGTTTCAAAGAAACAAACAACAAAACAGTTCAGCCTGAAAGTTCAAACACTGCAGCTGTCTGGAGGCAAGTCCATCTCAAAGGAATTGGAGGGGGCAGCAGCAGGCTGACGATGGACTGATGCTGTGCTTTATCCAGGAGAGATAGTCTTTTGTTCATACAAGCTTGTAGATGAAGGCCTCTTGACCACCCACCAGCCAGCCAAGCCTTGCTTTTCCAGGGTCTGGTTCTGGGGGAGTCCAGGAAAGAAGATGCTTTTTGTGGTGAGTTTTGGGGTATAGGGTTCTGTTTGGCAGTGAATGTTGCAGACATAAGGGACAAGGGGCTGGGTTTTCCCATCCTAATCCCACCTCAGCTTTGTAGTTTGTCTTCAGAAGCCCCGCAGGGGCCACTGGGCTCCTCTGAAAACTGCCAACCTCGGGAAGGAAAGTCTGTGAACTGTGACTTGGCCATCCTTGCTTGATTGGAGATGGAGATGTATTGTCATTGTTTTGGCTTTCTCTCTCTCCCTCCCTCCCTCCCTCCCTCCCTTCCTTTCATTTATTTTTTCTTTTGCTTGAGATAGGGTCTCACTATGTAGCCCTGGCTTCCTTGGAACTAACTATGTAGATCAGGCTGGCCTTGAACTCACAGAGATCCATCTGTTTCTGTCTCATGAGTGCTGGGATTAAAGATGTGGGCTACCACAGCTGGCTTATTAATTGTTTTATTTACGAGTATCTTGTCTGCATGTATGTATGTATGTATACCATCTGAGTGCAATGCCTGTGGAGGACAGAAGAGGGTCTCAGATCCCATGAAACTGAAGTTACAGGTAGTTATTAGCCACCATGTAGGTGCTGGGAACCAAACTCTAGTCCTCTACAAGAGCAGCCAGTGCTCTTAACTGCTGAGCCATCTCTCCAGTCCCTTACTTATTTGAGACAAGTTCCAGACTAGTCTAAACTTGCTGTGTGGCCAAGGATTGTACAGGACTCTTAACCCTCCTGCCTCTACCTTCTTAGTGCTGGGCCTGTACTACTATGCCCAGTTTATTTGATGCTGGAATTGAACCTAGGGTTTCATGCATACTGAGCAAGCATTTTACCACCAAGCACTTTACCACCTGAGCTATATTCCTGGCCCAGGCCCTCTTCATTTTTTTTTTCCATTTTATCGTGTGTGCGTGTGTGTGTGTGTATCTGTGTGTGTATATGTGTGTGTTTATGTATGTGTGTATGCGTGTGTATCTGTGTGTGTATATGTGTGTGTTTATGTATGTGTGTATGTGTATCTGTATGTGTGGGTGTCTGTGTATGTGTGTGTATATGCGTGTGTTTATGTATGTGTGTGTATGTGTGTCTGTGTGTATGTGTATATGCGTGTGTTTATGTATGTGTATGTGTGTGCATCTGTGTGTACGCATGTGTGTGTATGTATATGCATGTGTTTATGCATGTGTGTATGTGCGTGTGTTTATGCATGTGTGTATGTGTGTATGTGTGTGTATGTGCGTGTGTTTATGCATGTGTGTATGTGTATGCGTGTGTTTATGCATGTGTATGTGTATGTGTGTGTATGTGCTGCAGCACACATATGGAGGTCAGAGGACATCTCTGTGGAGTCAGTTCTCTCCTTCCACCTTTACACAGATTCTGAGGATCAAACTCAGGTCATCATGATTGCACAGCAAGGACTTTTACTGGCTGAGCCATCTCACTGACCCTATGTGTGGTGTGTGTGTCTGTGTGCACCAGTTAGAGCGTACATGCGGAGATCAGAGGACAACTTAGAGGGTTTAGTTCGCTCCTTCCATCACGGGCTCTGGGGACTGAACTCGAGTGCTCAGGCTTTCAGATAAGCGCCTTTACCTAACGGAGCCATCTTGCCAGGACCACTTTGGTTATTTGAGATGAGGCTTCCCTGTATGACCCAGGCTGGGTTGAACTCTTGGCAGGGGTATATACTTGCCTCAGTCTCCTGAGTACTGGGATTACAGATGGCATCTACCACTGTGCCTGGCATGGAGGCTGAGGCAGGAGGATTTTGAATTCAAGGCCAGCCTGGGATCTTATCTTAAAATATAAGGGGCTGGGCTGAGCCAGGCGTGTGTGCCACCACACCTTTAATCCTAGCAGAGGCAAATGGATCTTTGTGTGAGTTCAAGGCCAGCCTGGTCTACAGAGCGAGTTCCAGGACAGCTGGGCTACAGGGAGACCCTGTCTCGAAACCCCGCCCCCCCCCAAAAAAATATATATATATGAGGCTGTGGCTGGACACAGTGACACATACTTATAATCTGTATACTTGGAAGGTGGAATCAAGAGGATTAGGACTTTAAGGCCAGCCTTGGCTACATAGAAAGTTCAAGGCTAGCCTGAGCTACATGAGAGCTTGTCTCAAATACCCAAAACAAACCCCAAAACTAAGGACTAGGGATATACCCTAGCACTAGTGTTTGCTGAGCATTCCCCACCACAAACTAGTAATAAATACCTGGGGATGGTGGTGCATGCCTTTAATACCAGTACTCGGGAGGCAGAGGCAGGTAGATCTCTGTGAGTCTGAGGCCAGCCTGGTCTTCATAGCAAGTTCCAGGCCAACCAGTTACATGGTGAGACCTTGTCTCAATAAAAATAATAACTCACTAACATCTATGCTCTTCAGGGTGATTATGAGATATGTGTGCTTATGTGTGTGGGGGGGGCTTCAAGTAACCATGAAACCCATGTACGCGCACTCAGCCACGTTCAGTTCCTTTTCTAGGTCTTTTCTTTGGTGCACTCCTAGCCACATGCCCTGCTCCAGGCCCACACCTTGCTCTGTCCCTCCCTCTCTGAGCCCCCACCCTCCCGGCCACCATAAATCTACAGTGTGTGTGTGTGGGGGGGTGGCGGCTGGTAGAACTGCAGCAGCAAAGCAAACCAACCCCAGCTAATGCAAACGGTGATAAATCTCTGTCTATCAGGTTTGTTGTAAGCACAAACATTCCCAAACAAGGGTGCAGCTGGCCTGCAGGCCCTCCTCCCTCAGGTCTGTAAGCTTTAAATGGAAATGGTTGCTTTTATATATCTATTTACTGCTTAGACACAGGAGGACTGAGACCAGGGGTTTCCTGGCCAGGAAATGGGGGGCATGTTAGGTGAGACCCTCTCTGTCCTCTACACCTGAGCAGGGTCTGTTCCCAGCCTCCTCTGTCCCTGTTGTACTCAGTGCTCTCTGGGTATGGATAAAGGGGACTAGATGCCACCCCACCCCTGCTAGCTAATTTTCAGGCCTACATAGCAGGGTCTCGAGTCTCGCATGCATTACCAGTCAACCGGGCCCAGCTCCTAACTGTTCTTTTCAAAATTCTTCACCCTGAGAAGAACCTTCCCTCCCTCCCATTCATCCCTCAGAACCCTCCCTGAACCACAGTTCCCACAGGAGGGCTCCCCACCCCTGGCCTTCATACCAAGGGCACCAGACACTGAAAGCCCAGCACAGCCACTGGGAAACAACCAGTGGGCAAAGAGAATCGAACCCAGGTCCTCTGCAAGAGCAGCCAGTGCTCTTAACCACTGAGCCATCTCTCCAGCCTGGGCTCAAATTCTTTCTGGCCCACAAATCATTTTAATATGTTTTTTTTTATTTTTATTTATTTTGTTATGTGTATGAATGTACTGTCTGCATGTAGGTCTGTGCACCGGTGTCGTGCAATGACGCAGAGGTCAGAAGAGGGTGTCGAATTCTCCTGGAGCTGTAGTTAAAGACGGTTCTCAGCCACCATGTGGGTGCTGGGGATTGAACCCGGGTCCTCTGCAAGAGCAGTAGGCACTCTAACCGCTAAGCTATCTCTCCAGTCCCTTTAATATCTGTTTTTTATGAGAAGCACTGGGCTGGGGCAACTCGCTGGAGGCTGCTGATGGCCACTTCCTGTTCCCTTCTCCTCTAGGCCACTTCTGCTCCACGCAGCAGCTAGAATAAGAAGGTGTCCACTTCCGGCTCCTCATCCTCTTGCCTCGTCCTCCCGCGCAGTTGAGATCCCAGGTCTGTGCTACCACATCTGGCCTTCAGCGCACAAACTCCTGAAGGTCTTAGACTCCCTAGTAGTCCCACAGGTAAGTTTTAAGAGTTCTTAAATCCTAGGGGCTAGGAAGATGGCTTTGTGGGTAAGAACATTTACCCATAAACATGAGGCTCTGAGTTTAAATCCCTAGCACCCTAGCACCCATGTGAAAAGCTAGGCGTGGCTGTGTGTGCCTGTAGGTGCTGGGCTGGGGTTGGGGTGGGAGACAGGTGGATGACAGGTGGGGGTGGGGGCTTGCTGGCTGCCAGTCTCATTTCAGGTTCAGTGGGAGAGCCTGTCTCAAGACAATAAGACAAAGACTAAAACAGCACATGGGCTTCCTCCTTGAGCCTCTGCATATAGATGTTCTGTCAAAGGCACCCATGCACAGACATGTGTGCATACACCATACACACACACACACATGCATACCACACTAAAATAAAAAATATTTAACTTTTGCTGGGCGTGGTGGTGCACGCCTTTAATCCTAGCACTTGGGAGGCAGAGGCAAGGATCTCTATGAGTTCAAGGCCAGCCTGGTCTACAGAATGTGTTCCAGGATAGCCAGAGCTACAGGGAGACCCTGTCTCAAAAAGACCAAAAAATAAAAAAAAATAAAAATAAATTTAAAAAATTTAACTTTTGAAATTGCTTGGAAATATATGTCAAACTGAGTATGTGTAGGCACACAAACTGTTCCTAAAGCTTCTAGCCAAATCCACAGGACTCTGTGACCCAAGAAACTGGGATCCACCAAACCCCAAATCTCCCATCTCAAAGGAGAGGATGTTGAAATCAAGGGGGAAGTGACGTGCTAATTACATATCAGGCCCCTAGTCCTGTGTCTGTGTGGATAAGTTGGACTGCCTGGCTGCACAATCAGAAAAGCAGGCTAGCTCACCAGGAGGCTGAATTGGCAGCACACAGCAGAGTCCTCTTGTTCCTGGAGAAGCCTCCCAAAGGCAGGTGCAGTCACTTATTCCCTGGGATGATAGCAGGCACCGAGGGCTCCCTCCCTGGAAAGCAAAAAGAAAGAGCCAGGTCAAATCTGAAAAGAAATGAGATGAGAAAGACCTTTTGGGGATGGAGAGATGGGTCAGTGGTTAAAAGCACTGACTGCTCTACCAGAGGACCAGGGTTCGAGTCACAGAACCCACATGGCGGCTAAGAACCATCTTTAAGTCGGGTATGGTGGCACACGCCTTTAATCCTAGCACTTGGGAGGCAGAGGCAGGCAGATCTCTGTGAATTCCAGGCCAGCTGGGGCTATAGGGAGACCTTGTCTCAAAAAGAAGAAAAATAAATAAATAACCCAAAAGAAAAGAAAAAGAAAGAAAAATAGAAAGACCTTCCAATTTTTTTTGTTCATTACTTGATTTTTATTTTATGTGTATGGGTGTTTTGTCCGAATGTACGTGCAACCATGTTCATGCAATGCTCATGGAGGCCAGAAGAGGGCATCAAATCCCCTGGAGCTGGAGTTACTGACAGTTGTTAGCTGCCATGTGTGCTGGGAACCAAATCAGGGTCCTCTGCAAGAGCACTAAGTGCTCCTAACCACTGAGCCATCCTCCAGCCCCAGACAAGAACCTTAACACTCAAGAGCCCAGGTCAATGACTATCATCCTAGCACATGGGAGGTTGAGGCAGGATCATGAGTTTTAAGCCTACATAGAAAGACTCTGTCGCCGGGCATGGTGGCGCACGCCTTTAATCCTAGCACTTGGGAGGCAGAGGCAGGCGGATCTTTGTGAGTTCAAAGCCAGCCTGGTCTACAGAGTGAGTTCCAGGACAGCTGGGGCTACAGGGAGACCCTGTCTAAAAAAAAAAAAAAAAAAAAAAAAAAAAAGACTCTGTCTTAAAGTAATAACAGAAACAAAATTAAGTCTGTGCATACTGGAGGGCCTTGGTTTTCAGATGTGGAAATGAAAATTAAAATCATGTTTATAGGCTAGGGATGTAGCTCATTTGAAAGAGTGCTTACCTAGCATACAGGAAACCATGGGTTTGATCTCTAGTACCAAATAAACCCATCATAGTAGGACATGCCTGTAATCCTGGCGGTCTGGAAGGTTACTGGCAGGGGGACCAGAAGTTCAAGGTCATTTTTGACTACATAGGAATTTGAGGACAGCTTGGACTACATGACACCCTGTATCCAAAAAAAATTTCTTGTTTACATCTTTAAGTTGTAGTGTTGTGAAGAGTAAAGAGGACCAAGTGAATGAAAATAGGTACAGAAAATGGAAAAGATTGAGCTGGTGTGAGATGATTCATTCCGTGGGTAAAAGCAGACCAAACCTGGTGCGTTTCAAGCTCAGGAAACCAAGGTGGAAAGAACAGACTCCACAAAGATGTCCTCTAAAGTCCACAAGCCTGGTGTGGTATATGTGTACACCTCCCATCATGCACACCTCCCATCATGCACACCCATACACATAAAATTTTACAAAAAAAATCCCCACATGGTAACACACAGGTTTAATCCCAGACTTTAGGAGGCAGAGGTAGGCGGATCTCTGTGAGACTAAGGCCAGCCTGGCCTACATAGCAAGTTCCAGACCAGCTGGAGCTACTGGGAGACCCTGTCTCAAAAAGACCAAAATAAAACAAACATTACAAAAAGGAAAACCCTACCTAAATTCTTAGTTAACAATCACTACAGCAGAGGCCTGGTGCATACTCACTCTGAGGAAATCACATACTACCTGGATGCCTGCTGTGATAGTCTTCAAGCCCTTGTAGCTGATTTTGGAACAAAAGCCCTGGGTTCAGGGACTAGGGAGATGGCTCAGTGGGTAAAATTCTTGCTGCACAAACATGAGGACCTGAGTCTGGATCCCCAGCACCTACATAACTGACAGCGGGTATGGTGGTGGTCCATACCTGCAACCGCAGTGTTCAGGGTTGGGGAAATTCTGAGACAAGCAGATTCCAGGGACTTGCTGGCCAGCCAATGAGCAGGAACAGTGAGCTTCAGGTTTAGTAAGAGACCCTGCCTCAAAATCGCAAGGTGGACCAACTTCTAGCTCTGGCTTGTATCTAGATGAACACCCTTCCACATGCGCAGACACATATACCCACCACACACAAAGAACCCTGGTTTTGGAGTCAAAGCTGAACCTACCCCAGCTTTCTACCTGTAATGTATGTGACCTTCAACAATTGTTTCCTCTCTGTGCCTCAGGTTATACATCTGTGAGAGGGGCCCACAAATACGTCATGTGTACATTATAAGGGTTTGATGAGTTAGTGCAAGCAAAAGGACATTTAATAAGCATTAGCTACTCTGTTTCTGGTTTTCAACACTGACGTTGTTTTGGTTCTGAGTCAGGGTCTTGGGTATCTCAGGGTGGACTGGAACTTGCTATATGGTCAAGGATGCCTTCCTCCAACTTCCAAATTCAGGAATTATCTGGCATGTGCCAGCACTCCAGGTTTGAAGGGTTTTTGTGATGCTGGGGTTTTCAGGGCTTTCAGTAGGTTAGGCAAGCACTCTAATTGAGCTATGATCCCAGCTCCAACAGTTTATAAACTTTGAATGGTTTGTTGACTACCAATCTGTCTCTTCCTATCTTTGCTAAAATGTCAACCGTGCTGGCCAAGCACATGTCTTGCTTACAGCTGTACCCCCAGGCCCGACACAGTGTGTAACAGATACTTGCTCCATGAATGAGTGGAAACGCCAAAGCTTGTCTGCTAGGATGAGAAGGCATGCCGACAACGTGAGAACCGCCCTTCAGTCTGGATCAGCCCCAAGGGGAACCCGGAGCCGGGCTCCTGGCCCAGTTAGAGGTCAAGAGAGTTGGCCCCTGGGCCTAGATCCGCGGCTAAGCTGCAGGGCCACCTCGCTGCAAGTGGCCGAGCTTTCCCTCTCCCTCTGTGTGCTGCCCCAGAGCGTTGGAGACCAGAGAACGCCGGGCTTCCCCGATTAGATGCTGGTCTCCAGGGAGCTCTGGCCAGCTGGGGAGTGTGGGATTTGGGGATAATTCCGCCACTTAATTAATGAAGAGGAAGGAGAAGATAGAGGCAGGGGAGGGCAGCAATCCCGGAAGAAAAAGTCACGGCTCGGGCAGCGACGGGTGGGGCGAAGCGTGTGCACCCCGGAGCCCAGGGCCAGCCACTCCCTTCCTTGAGCGCCTCGCCAGTTCCCGCCGCCGCCACTGACTTTCTGACTTCTTAACTTGTCAGCAAATCCCAGAGTTTAAAAATGCACACGCACCCCGGCCAGCCGCCAGCAGGGCTGTCTGGCCGCGGCTCCAGATGTGGGGCCACCGCGCGGGCCGCCCGCCCCGCCGCTCAGACTAAACAATCGGCCTTGGCCGTGAGCGCAGCGCAATTCCAGATGCCGCGTCGCTCGCGCCGCGCGCTAATTGGACCGCGGGCGCGAGGCTCTGTCAGCGCCGGCCAGGCCCTGCCCGGGGCGGCCTTGGCTGGAAGCCCGTCCGCTGGGCTACCTAGGGCGGGGGCGGAGAGGGGAGACCGAGCCGAAGGGAGGGAGGCTGGAGGGAGAGACGCAGAGAGACCCAAAGATTAGGGACGCGGGGATGGGCTCCGGCAGGGACAGGGACTTGGTGCGCACGCCTTTAATCCCAGCACTCGGGAGGCAGAGGCAGGCGGATCTCTGTTAGTTCAAGGCCAGCCTGGTCTACATAGCGAGCTCCAGGCCAGCTGGGAGTAAAGGGAGACTGTCTGAAAGAGAGAGAGAGAGAGATGGCTGCTGAGACAGGAGGAACTAGAAACTCCCTTCTATGGAGGGAGGGAAGGAGGGAGGAGAGAGAGAGAGAGAGAGAGAGTTCTATGCAGCTCGCTCTCTATATTCATATCGATTCGCTAAATCGAAAGATCTCTCTCTCCTTCCCTCATCCCACCAGCTTATGTTCCTTCCCTATTGCGCTTCTTGCTCTCTTCGCCCGGGTTGCGTTTTCTTATCCGTTCCTCCCCTGGTTTCGTGGTCCCTTTCTCCACACCCTCACTTTTTCTAGTTCTTCCCAAAGCCCGGCTCTGAGTCTGCCCGCCCCCGCAGTGACCTAGGCCCAGCCTGGCTGGATGACTGGTTACCCAAGCGTTGACAGAGGCTTGGAGACGGAGGTTGACCTTGGACACAGCGGGGTTGGGCTCTGCTCTGAGGCAGAGGGATGCCCCTAATGACTCAGGCTTGGCCCCACCTCCCCCAGACAGCCACTAGTGTGTCACGCGTTCCGAGACGGGGGATGACCTGGCTAGCTGAGGCCCAGGGCAGGGAAGCCCACTGGGGACCACCAGGGGAGACCCCGAGCCTGGCGCTGCGCCCCCGCTGGAGGCCCGGGCTGCCCAGGGGGTGAGAGCCGAGGGCAGTGCGGCGGCCGGGCGGCTCTTGGCGGGCCCCTCTCTGACAATCTTTCCTTTGTTTGTTTTCTTAAATCTGGGAGGCCCGAATTCCTGCCGGATTCCGTAGGTTTCACTCAGGAAGGAGGCGCCCCCATCCCCCTCCAGGCGGCCCGGGGCTTCGCGAGGGGAAAAGGCAGGTTCTTCTCGGAGCAAGGCGGCGCGCAGCTCCGCAGCCCCTACGGAGAGCTGCGGGCAGCCGGGGCTGGGCACATTTAAATAAAGGAAAAACAAAACAAACCAAAACAGGATCATTAAAAAAAAAAAACAAAAAAAAGGCACTCCGTCTCCATATCAGCCTCTCTTTCTCACCTGGTCTACCACACGTGAGCCTCATACTTTCCCAAAAAACAAACCCAACCAAATTCCACTACACGCAAACATGGCCAAGCACAACAACCTATTAGAAAATAGAGGAGGGAGGAAATGTTATTTAAAAGGTTACCAGACCACATCATTTTCCACTGATATTATATACTCCCAGCAGTATCCAAAATATATATGGGCCCTGGGCCAAGAATGTAAAAAAAAAAAAGAACTTTTTTTGGGCAAAAAAATCCTCACTTAGACACAACATCTGGATGAGAGAGCGAACAATCCTCCATTTATCACACTTAATCCTCTATAGAGGCAATCGGCAGTTGACTTCTGTTTTGCTAATTTAGTTGCTTTCAAGCGCCCGCCCAGTCCAGACCGGGAATTAAGTGTCACTTGTGGATTACCCTGCCCTGCCCCTGTCTGTGTTCGCTCCCTCCCGCTCCGGGGCCGTCGGATAGGTCGGGAGTGTCAGGGAGGGTGGAGGTGGGGGGGGGGATTAAAGAAGAAAGAAACTTTTTACGAATTCTCTTTACTCCCGCCTACTAGGGTCAGTGAAACCCTCGCCTCTCCCCTTTCTCTGGCCCCTCGCCCCCAGCACCCAGACACCCACGTCCTTGCAGGCCACGCCCCACCACCCCCTCCCGGCTCAGACTCCCAGGAGCAATAGCCTGACCACAGTCCAGCCCAGTCGCTCTGGTCATGCCTTTTCTGTTTGAAGAAGTGCTGCCAGCCACCTAGCTGGCACTTCCTAATGGCATGGCAGCTGAACCCTTAGGCCCGCTGGGAGAGGGCAGGGGAGGGTCGTTGAGCCTGGAATTAGGAGCCTCTAGTTCCCGGAAGTGGATAACAGGCAGGAGGTCTTGCGGTAGACGCCCAGGGCCAGCAGCTGGGTGTGGAGACAATGGGATCTTGTGACAATACCAGGCCAGAGAGAAGAAATCAGGGAGAGTATCATTTGGGAATTAGTCAATAAATCCCAAAGGCCGGGCTGGCCTCAAATGTAGACTTCTTTCCTCAGCAGCCTTCTCCCTTCTGCAAGGCTTCCGGGTTCCCTTCCTCTCTGTCCATCTCTCAGCCTCTACATCTCCTTTCTGGGGTTCTAGGGCACAGCTTCTTGGGAGTACCCTTCTTCTATTGTTGGCAACAGCTGTATGGTAGAGATGCAAGGGTGGCTGGCTGCGGCTGGCCTCTCCATCACCTGCTGGATAGAGATGGCTGGAGAATGTGCCCACTCCAGCTGCCACCCTAACCCTAACCCCCTTGGCAGTCCTGAAGCACAGCCTGAACTCCTAGGAGAGAGTCCTGCTCCTCCACTCCCCAGAACTCCGTTTCCTTCAGGCTCTCATGGCGACCTGCTCAGGTCTCAAATGTCATGGAGAGGGACCCTGTGTCTGGCCCCATTCCAGGTACAGTAGGAAAAGTCCAAGGCCTGCACAGTCCAGTATGTGACAGGCAATGTGCTAGACTAAAAATACAGAGACATGCAAGGCTGTCTTCCTGCCCCTTCCTGGGGGGGCTCAAGACTACTGAGCTGTAGTTTCTGTTCATGTAGGGATGCCATGGTCTCCAGCTAGGTCACTGGGCACAGGTCATGGGCCAGACACAGTGCTAGGCTCTCTGGCACTCTCAAAGTTACCAGGGAGATACATACATCAACAGTAAATCCTACAACAAGGCAGAACATAAGGCCCAAGGGAGGTATTTGTAAAAGCAGATGGGGAGTATGTGGTGATGAGCCTGTAATCCCAAAACACTCTAGAGGCTGAGGCAGGGGATTGGAAGATAGATGTCAGCCTGGGCTATGTGGATATACCTTGTTTCCAAAACCCCTAAGTGGGTCAGGCTGAATCTTAATGCTTGGGAGGTAGAGGCAGGTGGATCTCTTTGAGTGTGAGGCCAGCCCTGTCTATATAATGAGTTCCAGCCAGGACTATGTAGTGAGACCCAGCCTCAAAAAACAAACAACAAACTCAAGTGCTACTGAGACATGGTGGCACAGGCCTGTAATCCCAGCTCTCAGGAGGCAGAGGCAGAGGCAGAAGAATCAGAAATTCAAGGCTAGTCTTGTCTAAATGGCAAATTCAAGGCCAGCCTGGGCTATACTAACTCTTGTCCTAAATCAGCAAATCCAAGTTCTGGGATGGAAAGAAGAGTGGCAGGTCCGGAGCAGGATGGTGGTGATGAGGGCCTCGTCCCTGTAGCTCTTAAAGCCTGGGGCGGGGGTGGGGGATGGGGCTGGAGCTGGGGGTCCTAGCATTGTGAGCCAGGGCCTGGGAGGTAGGCACAGATGGTATGTCTGGTTTAACTTCTTTCTGCCTCTGTTATGGGATCTAATGCCTCCAAACCTCAGTTTTATCATCTGAGAAATGGGAGCAATAATAATATCAATGACCATGATCACCAGAGACAGGCAGCAGTGTGGTTCAAAGTCTGAATGAAGCCAGTGGATTTTTGTTGTTCTTTTTTTTTTTTTCAGTGTTATAAACAATGTACAGGGCCCTATGCATGCTCAGCAAGTCCTCTACCCCTGAGCCATGTCCCTCAAGCTTGAACACCCACTTGAATTACCTAGGTTCCAAAGAATAAGGACAGGATGAGAGAGATGACCCAGTGGTTAAGAGCACTGGCTGCTCTTTCGAGGATCTGGGTTTGGTTCCCAGCACCCACATGGTGGCTAACAACCATCTGTAACTCTAGATCTGGGGGATCAGATGCCCTCTTCTCACCTCTGTGGGCAGCATTAATATGCATGCAGACAAAACACTCATACAAATAAAATAACCAACCAAAGGATAAGGGGAAATATTTTGAGACAGGGTCTCCCTGTAGCCCCAGCTTTTCCTGAAACTCACTCTGTAGACCAGGCTGGCCTTGAACTCACAGAGATCCACCTGCCTCTGCCTCCCAAGTGCTAGGATTAAAGGTGTGCACCACCATGCTAGGTGGAAATCATCTTCTTGTGGTCTCCCTGCCACCTTTTCCTGTTCTCCTCCCAACCTAAGGACTGGGTGCACGTAGAGGTACATTTATGGGCAGCTGAGTGGTAGAGCACTTTCTCAACATGCAAGAGGCCCTGGGTTCCATTCCCAGCATGGAAAGAGATAGTGACAGAGTTAGAGACGGAAAGCTAGAGAGATGCCTGTTAAGACCACTTCCTGCTCTTCCAGAGGAGCTGCTTGGGTTCTCAGTACCCATGTTAGGCAGCTTATAACCACCTGTAACTTCGGCTTCAGGGGATCTGATGCCCTCCTCTGGCTTCCTCGGGTACTATACTCACACATGCTTATATCTACACACAAACACATACACCCATAAGTTAAAATAAATAAAATAAATTGGGGCTGGAAAAGTGGCTCAGCAGTTAAAAGCACTTACAGAGGATCTGGTTTCAGGTTCCAGCATGCACATGGAGGCTAACGACCATCCATGATCCATGTTCCAGGAGATCCAACACAGGATCCTCCTGAGGCATTGCATGCCTGGGTGCTTACATACATGCAGGCAAAACACTCATACATATAAAAATTTTAAAATTTTCAAAAATAAATGCCTATCTATTTATAGAGAGGCTGGAAAAACAGAAAGTTTATAAACCTTGTCCAAAGCGATACCAGATAAACGATGCTGCTAGTGGTGGCTGGTGGACTCGATCATGTTACCTCCTTCCTCTGAAACCTGGCTTGAGGGGCCACAATGGATGATCTTGCTCCTACATCTCTGGGAGCAGGCAGCACAGGAACCCCTGAAGCCCCCTTTGTTCAGCTCAACAAAAAAAAAAACGTGAAAAATATCCTCTGACCTAGAGTCATCATTCTGTGACTCTGGATCTATGCCTTCTGTGTGTCCTTGGGCAAGACGTGTCTGTCTCTGGGCCTCCAGCTCCTGATAGGTCAAATGGGTAGCCTGGATAGGCTCTTTTGCAGGCTGTGTCTGCCTCCGCCTTCCTTTCCTGGCGCCCCATCATCTCTCTGGAGCTTTCTTCTCTCCCGAGTCACCTGCCCTTGGCTTTTCTCTCTGGTGGCTTTTTCTCTTCTTACCATCTTTCTCTTTCTCCCTCTCTTCCTCTGCCACAGCCCCAGCGAGGGACAGTGTTTGGATGAATGGCACCCTGCTGCCTCTATCCAGCATCTTGTTCCCAAAACACAGTATGGGCCTGAGGAGCTGGGCCTTTTCATCTGTCCTCTTAGGGGAGGGTCCGTCCCCAGAAGCCTTGGTGATGCTCTGACCCTTGACCCCTGACCTGAGGGATAGTAGGAGAATGGCATGCCAGCTGATCAGGAGCGTGGCTTCTATGGGTTTTCAGTCCCAAGAGACCACCAGGTTACTCTGTAGGCATGTGCTGCTCAATCCCAGGGAAGGGGCCAAGAGAGGAAGACAGCTGACAGTGAGCTGTCCACCTCCTTCGCAAAGCCACCCACCCTTCAGAAGCTGGGCAAAACTCTCCGGAGAGCTCCAGGTGCCTGTAAGTTATTACTGTCAACCAGGATGCACCTTATTCTTGTCAGCCATTTCTAGAGAACCTATCGAATACCAGGGACCTTATGTGCAGAGGAGTGTCTTGTTCAAAGAGAAAGGCTGAGCGTAGGACAAAAGCTGGGGGGTGTCCCCTAGAAGATGCACAGCTGCTGAGCCTGCGGAGCCTGCAGAGGGCTTGGCAAAGCCTACGCTGTGGGCCTGGTTGGAGTAGCACCTGAGTCAAAGCCAGCTCCTGGGGGCAGGTAAACAGGATGCCGAGTGCTGGGTGTGGTGGGGGGGGGGGAACAGGGAGCCACAATGAGCCATTGTGCTCAGGAGTTGCCTTCTCTCCTGGACATCAGGCTCTCCCTCCCTCTTCCGCCCCCTCCTGCTGGGCTGTACAAATAATCGGGACATATGGAAGATGCAGTCATAAACGCAGGCGGCGTGGGAGGTGACAGTCATCTGGGCTTGGACCCTTCTGCTCTGGGATAGATCACAACAGACCGGAGAGCTGTGCTGGGTGCCGAATGGCTCAGCCAGGAGGGGGCCGAAAGGAAGGACCATCCGGCCCTGGTGTGTGATTGACGAGACCTCTAACCAAGCTGATGACAGGGCCCTGGCCTCAGCCCAGCCACTAGCTAACTATGTCTGTCCTTAGGAAAGGCACGCAGCCGCCCTGACTTCAGCGTATTCCTCTGCACAAGGGGGATAAAGGGGGATCACTGTGGTGGCGATGTGGGGCTAGGATAGAGCCCTGCGTGCCGCTAAGGGTTCACATAGCCAGAGTGGGCTGGCTTTGCTTTTTTCAGACCTCGGTTTGACAGGTCTCTTACCCTGTGTCAGAGGTGGGTAGGACCGGGAAGGGACCCAGGACAGTACTCAGCACCCACATCCTGGCACTCTTCATTCCTTCAACAGTCATTCATTTGGTCCTTTTTTTTTTTTTTTTTCNGGTCTCTTACCCTGTGTCAGAGGTGGGTAGGACCGGGAAGGGACCCAGGACAGTACTCAGTACCAACATTTGGGCATTCTGGATTCCTTTAACAGTCATATATTTTTTTTTTTTTTTTTTTTTTTTTCAGAAAGGGTGTCACTATTTTGCTCTGGCTGGCCTGGAAATTGCTATGTAGACCAGGCTAGCCTTGAATTCACAGAGCTCCACTTGCCTCCGGAGCCCTGGTCATTCAGTCATTCTTATCTTTTGTGTCTAGAACTTTGGGACTACAATACAGCCTTCAAAAACGAACAAGTTGTGTTTCCGGCTGTAGGAAATGCTGTGTGTGTGTGTGTGTGTGTGTGTGTGTGTATGTGTGCACAGGAGAGAACACAGGATACACCCCAGCATCAGTATATCATAAACATTTATTCTATTTGCACTATTTTCCAATACTAATTTCAAGCACTTTATATACATGATTAATGTAACCTTACCATATTGAAGAGGAAGAAACTAAAGCACAGAGAAGGTAAGGGCATTGCTTAAAGTCACACAGCTAGTAAGTAGCTGAGCAAGGATTCATCCTGGGGGGGGGTCCCACTGGAGCGCTGCTCATTATACACATCCGGCATGAGCTTGTTCAAACTAGGGCAGGACAGAGAAGAGAATGTTGGGTTGAGTGTCTGAGCAAGTGGAGAAGGAGAGGTACAGGATCAGCTGCCTAGCCAGCTTCCCCAGAGGAGAACGGGGGAAATTGGCTTGACTTGCAGGTGACAGGTTTGCAGTGTCTTAGAACAGGGCCCAGCCTGCAGATGCAGGCCCATAATCCCAAGTATTCAGAAGACTAAGGTAAGAAAAATGAAAACTCGAGGATTGCCTGGGCAATTTCAGTGAGACCCCGTGTCAAATTAAAGAGTAAAAAAAGGTCTGGTGGGTGTAGCTGGTGGTGGACTACTCACCCAGCGTGAGTGGGCTCTGGTGGGTGCAGCTGGTGGTGGAGTACTCACGCAGTGTGAGTGCGGTCCTGGGTTCCATCCTAGCACTTGGATGCTGTGGCAGGAAAGACTGCTGAAAATTGGAGGCCAGCCTGGGCTACATAATGAGTTCCAGGCCAGCCTGAATTGTACAGTCTCAAACATGTGCCCCCTCCCTGACATACTGAGGCCTTGGGATGGGATGGGCTTCCTTAAAGATGGCAAAAAGCGGGCTGGAGAGATGGCTCAGTGGTTAAGAGCACCGACTGCTCTTGCAGAGTACCCAGGTTCAATCCCCAGCACCCACAAGGCAGCTGAGAACCATCTTTTTTTTTTAAAAAAAACTTTTAATATTTTTATTTATTTATTTATTATTTATTTATTTGTATGAATGTACTGTCTGCATGTAGGTCTGTGCACCCGTGTCGTGCAATGCCGCGGAGGTCAGAAGAGGTTGTCGGATTCCCCTGGAACTGGAGTTCTCCTGGAATTGGAGTTACAGATGGTTTTCAGCCGCCATGTGGGTGCTGGGGATCGAACCCGGGTCCTCTGCAAGAGCAGTTCGTGCTCTTAACCGCTAGGCTATCTCTCCAGCTCCTGAGAACCATCTTTAACTCCAGTTCCAGGGGAATCTGACGCCCTCTTCTGACTTCCACGGCGTTGCACGACACAGGTGCACAAACCTACATGTAGATAGTACACTCATACACATTAAAAAAAAAAAAAAAGATGGCAAAGAGCTGGTCAGGATAGGTTCCCAGTTCCTGCTCTGCCTGAAGCCTTTCCAACCCAGAGCTCCAAGACAGGACCTGAGGAGGGTCTGGCAGGAGGTGGCACTAACCCCACAGACACTGAGTCTTCTGAACCCCAAAGTCTGTTAAACCCTCAATTCATCTCTTGTCTGCCATTTACCAGGAGCTGGATGATAGCAAGTGGAAGGAATATGCTGGGGTAGAGGGGTGTGTGTGTGTGTGTGTGTGTGTGTGTGTGTGTGTGTGTGTGTAATCAGAAGGAGACAACTTATGGGAGTCAGTTCTTTCCTTTTGCTGTGGGGGTCCAGGGGATTGAACTCAGGTCATCAGGCTTGGCAGCAAGTGCCTTTACTACTGAGCCATCTCACTGGCCTTCTGTTTTGTTTTTCTTCCACCGAAGCTGAGTCTCCACTCAGTTGTAATGAAGGAGTAGGAAAAGGATGGAGGTCAGGGCTTCTCTTAGCCAAGGCTGGGCAGGAGAGATGGGGAGCAAAGTCAAGCTTATGTCTCAGAGGAGAGAGAGAGCTTCACTTACTAGGCCATGTAGTCTTGGAGCCATAAACTCATAGCAGAGGACTCTCATTGGTCCAGCTTCACTCATGTGCCCACTTCCTAGGGCAAATCTGGTGACTAGGAAATATCTATGTGCTGACTGGCTGGCCTGGCTAATGGGCCCTCCCTGAAGTGGGAGGAGCTGAGGTGTTGAGATTAGCAGCCATACAGAATTGCATGAATGGAAGCAGCCAGCCTTGGAGAGAAGGAAAGCAACACAGTCAAGCAGAAACAGGGGGCAACTAGGCAGCAACACACACACACACACACACACACAAACACGGAGGAAGCGAAGGAGGTGGTAGAATAGGTAGCATACTTTCAATAATGCATCTAATTTTATTTATTTATTATTTATTTATTTATGGAAGAGCCTTGTAACCTAGGCTGACCTCCAACTTACTATGTATGTGAGGACAGCCTTAAGCTCTTTGATCTTCTTGCCTTCATCTTCAAGATAATAAGAGTGTATCACCATCCCCAGACCCATCCTTCAATTTGAGTTTCAGATTTGGGGAGGAATGATTTGTTTTGTTCTTGTTGGTGAGACAGGGTCTCACTGTGTAGTCTTGGCTGACCTGAAATTCTCTATTTAAATCAGGCTGGCCTCTAACTCTCAGCATTCCTCCTGCCTCTGCATCCCAAGTGCTGGGGTCAAAGATAGAACCTCTGTGCCCAGTGGGGAGGAATTTTTATTATATATTTAAGTATTATATATATTTGGTCTTTTTGAGACAAAGTCTCCCTGTACCCGCAGCTGGCTTGGAACTCATTATGTAGACCAGGCTGGCTTTGAACTCACAGAGATCTGCCTGCCTCTGCCTCCCAAGTGCTGGAATTAAAGGCATGTGCCATCAAGCCCAGCAAATTTTTTTTATTTTTAATTTGTGTTTATTTTAAAATTTTTGACTTATAATTATAATTATTATTATTTATTGGTCTTTTTGAGACAGGGTCTCCCTTTAGTCCCAGCTGGCCTGTATCTCACTCTGTAGACCAGGCTGGCTTTGAACTCACAGAGATCTGCCTGCCTTTGCCTCCTGAGTGCTGGGATTAAAGGCATGCACCACCATGCCCAGCCACTTTTTTCTCTTAAATTAAAAACTTTCAAATATTTAAAATAATATTTTCGGGGTTTTTTTGTGTGTAAGTGTATTGCCTGCATGTATGTAAGTGCACCTATGTCATACAGTGCCTGAGGAGGTCAGAAGAGGGCATCAGACCTCTTCTGGAGGTTAAAGATGGTTGTTAGCTGCCTCGTGGGTGCTAGGAATCAAGCCTGGGTCCTCTGTAAGAACAGCCAGTGCTCTTAAATGCTGAACCATCTCTCCAGCCCCTAAAATAACGTGTATGTGTGTGTGTGTGCGTGTGTGTGTGTGTGTGTGCGTGTGTGTGTGTGTGTGTACACGCAGGTGGACAGGCACACCTGACATACATGTGTGGATGTCAGAGGATCTCCTACCATGTGGGTGCCTGGGGTCAAACTCAGGTCTTTAGGGTTGATAGCAAGTACCTTTACTTGCTGAGCCATCTCGCCAGAACCCCTACCTTTTTGTAGACAGGGTCTCGCTATGTAGCCCTGGCTGGCCTGGAGCTTGCTCTGGAGTCTAGGCTAACATTGAATTTACAGAGATCTGCCTGTCTCTGGCTCCTGGGTGCTGGGATTAAAGGCATGTGGCACCATGCCTGGGCCCCCAAAGAAAGTTGTTTTTAAAGATTTATTTTATTTTTAGCTATGTGTATGTATATGCATTTGTGTGAGTCTTATGTACACATGTGTATTCATGTACTTGTGGAGACCAGACAAAGGCATCAGATCCCATGGAGCTAGAGTTACAGGTGGTGGTGAGTCACGTGATGTGGGTGCGGCTCACTCTAGTCCTCTGGAAGAACAATATGCATTCTTTTTTTTTTTTTTGGTCTTTTCGAGACAGGGTCTCCCTGTAGCCCCAGCTGTCCTGGAACTCACTCTGTAGACCAGGCTGGCCTTGAACTCACGAAGATCTGCCTGCCTCTGCCTCCTGAGTGCTAGGATTAAAGGCGTGCGCCACCACGCCCGGCTTACAATATGCATTCTTAACTTCTGAGCCATCTTCAGCCCCAAGAAAATTTTTATTGAGATAGTATCCTTGAATATGCTAGGAACTTGATAGACAGTTAAAAAGGACTTTGGGAGGCAGAGGCAGGTAGATCTCTTGTGAGTTCAAGGCCAGCTTGGTCTACATGGTGAGTTCCAGGACAGCTGGGGCTACAAAGACTAAACAACAAAAAAAAAGATTTTGGATTTCCTTTTAAAATATTTATTGGGTGTGTTTATGTGTATGGCACACTTGTCATAGTGCACGTGTGGCGGTCAGAGGACAGTTCTGTGGATTCAATTGCCTCCTTCAACCTTGTGGGTTCCAAGGATGAAATTCAGGTCCCCAGGCTCGAGCAGAAAGCACTTTTACCCTCGGAGTCACCTTCCCAGCCTAGAACTTCTGCTCCTCCTGCCTCACTATCCCTGGTGCTGGAAATGCAAGTGTGACCAGCACACAGGTTTACACGGTGCTGGAGACTGAGCCCAAGTCATCTCGCAGGTTAGGCAAACACTTTATCCACTGAGCCGCATCCTCAGCCCTCCATGTAAAACATACATTTTTATTTATTTATTATTTACTTGTTTTACTATTATTATTTTTGTGTGTAGACCAGGCTGGCCTTGATCTCACAGAGATCCCCCTGCCTCTGCCTCCCAAGTGCCGGGATTGAAGGTGTCTGCTACCACACCTGGACCCTCTACTTTTTATTTTAATTTTAAAATTTTTATTTATTATTTTTATTTTATGTGTATGAGTGTAATGCCTGCATGAATGTAGGTGCACCCTTGTCATGCAGTGCCCACCGAGGTCAGAGGAAGGCAATCCCCTGGAACTGGAGTTACAGATAGTTGTTAGCTGCCATGTGGGTGCTGGGAATTGAACCCAGGTCTTCTGCAAGAATGGCCACTGCTCTGGGGCTGGAGAGATGGCCTAGCGGTTAAGAGTGCTGAGTGCTCTTGCAGAGGACCGGGGTTCGATTCCCAGCACCCACATGGCGGCTGAGAACCATCTTTAACTCCAGTTCCAGGGGAATCCGACACCCTCTTCTGACCTCCACAGCATTGCACAACATGGGTGCATCAACCTACATGCAGACAGTACACTCATACACATACAAAAATAAATAAAATAATATTTAAAAAAAACCGTCTCCCAGAGGAGAAGGGAAAAAAGAAGAATGGCCAGTGCTCTTTACTGCTGAGCGGTCTCTCCAGTCCCTACTTCTCTTTTTGAAACGGAATCTGTCTATGGAGTCCAGGCTGACATTGAACTCACTATGGAGCCCAGGATCTCAACAAATTCCTCCTGTTTTAGCCTCCTAAGTGCTGGGATTACAGGTGTGTGCCACCATGTCTGGTTGGATTTCTCCGCCTCTGTCTCTCCAGTGCTCAGCACGGAAGATTGTACAAAGGAAGATATTGGAGATGGCTTGAAGCAGTACTGGGTGGTTGGGCTCCAGCTCCAGTAAGAACAGATACTGTCACCCACTTAATAGGTGGAGCAAAGAGCTGAACAGAGACTTCACAAGTGAGGAATTAGAGATGGCTGAGAAACACCTTAAGAAGTGTTCAACACCACTAATCATTAAGGAAATGCAAATCAAAACCACTTTAAGATATCATCTTACTCCAATAAGACTGGCTAGGATCAAGAAAACAAATGATACCAAGTGCTGGAGAGGTTGTGGGGAAAGGGGAACACTCATCCACTGCTGGTGGGAATGTAAACTCGTACAGCCACTATGGAAAGCAGTGTGGAGAACCCTTGGAAGACTTGGAATGAACTTGCCACCCGACCCAGCCATACCACTCCTGGGCATGTACCCTCAAGACTCACGCCACCACAGAGATACATGCACGGCCATGTTTATTGCAGCTCTCTTCACAATAGCAAGGAGCTGGAACCAACCTAAATGCCCCTCAACTGACGAGTGGATAGAGAAAATGTGGTACATCTACACAATGGAGTTCTATGCAGCAGTAAAGAAAGACGACATCATGAGCTTTGCAGGAAAATGGCTGGAGCTAGAGGACATCATGCTGAGTGAAGTAACACAGTCCCAGAAAAACAAACGACGAATGGTATCCCTCATCTGTGGATGCTAGTGCCAATTACCTAGTTGTAAGTATTTCTTGTGCATGGCCCCTTGAGCTTTTGTCCAAGCAGTTGGGAGTGATGCATATTGGAAACAACAACAACAACAACAACAACAACAGAAAGGACTGCATCAAAGAACTGACTAAAACAGTGAACTTCTGCTCAAAACAGTGAACTTCTGCTCAAAACAGTCAACTTCCACATGGAGAATATTGAGAAAGACTGAGAAAGAGATGAAAAGCATGTTTGGCAGAATGCATGAGCTCTGGTGGGGTGGGGGGATGGGGGGGACACGGGTCTAGATTTGATTAAAAAAATAAAAATAAAAAGATCAACTAAAAAGAAAAAAAAAAAAGAACAGATACTGTCACTGCTGACAGAGTTATTAAAACACACCAGGCCAGGCTCCGTAGAACACAGTTGTAATCTGTTCGAAAGACTGGGGGTGGGGGGGTGGGCAAGATTATCAGGAATTGAGAGTAATCAATCCTCAGCTACCTAGTGAGTTAGAGGCTAGTCTGGGTTACATGGGACCCTGTCTCAAAAAATCAAAATAGAGGCCAGTAGATGGTTGAGTGGTTGAAGGCCCTTGCTATGCTGGTCGTCTGATGACACGGTTCATGTTTGGAATCCACATTAAAAGTGGATGGAGAGGGGCTGGAGAGATGGCCTAGTGGTTAAGAGCGCCAACCGCTCTTGCAGAGGACCCGGGTTCGATCCCCAGCACCCACATGGCAGCGGAGAACCGTCTGAAGCTCCAATTCCAGGAGAACTCCAGTTCCAGGGAAATCCGACACCCTCTTCTGACCTCCGCGGCATTGCACGACATGGGTGCACAGACTTGCATGCAGACAGTACATTCATACACATACAGAAATAAATAAAATTAATTTAAAAAAAAAGTGGATGGAGAGAACTGACTTCACAAAGTTGTCCTCAGGCCAAGGCACGAGCTCTCTCTCTCTCTCTCTCTCTTCCCCCATTTCTCTCTCACACACACTATTAATATTTTAAATAAATAAATACAAATAAATAAAACACATCAAGCTCATTCATTCATCTTTTTTGGGTTTTTTTGAGACAGAGTCTCCCTTTAGTCCCAGCTGACCTGGAGCTCACTATTTTTCATTTCTTTCTGTGTGTGTGTGTGTGTGTGTGTGTGTGTGTGTGTGTGTGTGTATTTTGAGACAGGGTCTCTCTGCAGCAGCCCCAGCTAGCCCCGAACTCACTATGTAGACCAGACTGTCTGTGAGCTCACAGATGTATCTGCTTGCATCTGCCTCCGGAGAGCTGGGATTAGAGGCATGCACCCCTCGCCCTGCCCATTCATTTCCTAAAACAACTCTAGGCTATAGAGACTATGTTTTACTTCCAATTTAGAGATGAGAAACTGAGGCCCACGGGATTAGAGAACTATGTACATGTTGCCCACATAAGTGTACAGCCAGTTCTGCTCGGCATCAGTCAGGCGAGTAAACCTTCCACACTTACCTCCCATCCCAGTTTGTACTGAGCTGTGGAGAAAAAAGGGCTGGGATACAAAGTCCCGAAGTTAACCTGAGACGGCGGGTCCAGAATAGAGAGTTGGTCGTCAGAGCTGTTGTTGAGTGGGGCTGGGGGACTGGGAAGGGAGACTCTGAGGTCTGAAGGCCATAGGGGGAACTTCAAGGGTTGTGGATCTGGGAACCTGGGACGGTGGTCAAGTACTGTGGGAGGTATCAGGGAAGTCTTTTTCCTGCAAGTAGTGGTGGCAGTCAGCGCCTTCAAGTTGTTTTTAAGCTGGGTTTGGGGGTGTTTAATATTAATAGTAATGACTGTGGTGGGGAGATAATAGGGCCTCAGTCAGATTAGAAGGGGTAAGTGCTTATCTATGACTGCTGGAGACATGTCTTTCACCTGCTCCCTTTAATATCCCCCTTCTTTCATTCCCCCAGCCCACCCCCTCCCACCATCCTAGAACAAAAGGGGTATTATAGGCTGGGGTGTTTTCAGGCTGCAGCCCCTGAGCCCTTCCCCTCCTCCTCTGCCCTGCCCCAGTGTGAATGAAGCTTTTTCCTCCCGCAGGAGATTAGCTCCATTTGACAAGGCAGTGAACTTTGGGAGGGGTAAGTGGGGGTCTCCAGAGAGCAGCCGTGATGAACTGAACTAATGCTGCCAGGAAGAGACTCTGAGAGAAGCCTAAAGACAGACATGGGGAGTCAGGGGCAGACAGACAGACAGAGAAAGACAGAGACAGGAAAGGTTTCAAGGTGGACCCTCTGAGATAATAGACAGACAGACAGACCGACCAGGATGTTGGGGAGTAGGAAAAACAGAGATCAATTCACAGACATCCACAAAGCAGAGACAGAAAGATATGCACACATACCTGCCACCATACAGGCAGGCAGGCAGAGAGAGAGAGAGAGAGAGAGAGAGAGAGAGAGAGAGAGAGAGAGAGAGAGGCAGAGAGGCAGTCAATGAGAGAGACAGATGAGGGGGTCAGAGGACTTAAGGATGAGATACCCAACAGATACACACACACACACACACACACACACACACACACACACACACCCGTAAAGGATCAGGAGGGAGCAGAAGGTATTTGAAAAGGTGAAGCTGGGGGCTGGAGGGATGGCCTAGCGATTAAGAGTGCCAACCGCTCTTGCAGAGGACCTAGGTTTGATCCCCGGCACCAGGGATCGGGAATCGAGAACGGGCTGCTGCCTCTGTGAGAGGCCTGCCTGTAACCGGGAAATCAGAAGTTCAGGGTCGTCTCAGCCTACATAGAACGGGCAGCTGCCCATGGTGAGAGAGCCGGGCTGTTAAGACTCACAGGCTATTAGAACTGGGTGAAATCCCAACTTTACCACTATGTGACTTCATATAAAGGCACTTACCCCTTCTAATCTGACTGAGGCCCTATTATCTCCCCACCACAGTCATTACTATTAATATTAAACACCCCCAGCTTAAAAACAACTTGAAGGCGGCTGAGAACCGTCTGTAACTCCAATTCCAGGAGAACTCCAGTTCCAGGGGAATCCGACACCCTCTTCTGACCTCTGTGGTACTGCACGACACAGGTGCACAGACCTACATGCAGACAGTACATTCATACACATAAAAAATAGATAAATAAAATTTAAAATAAGCTTTAAAAAAGAAAAGGTGAAGCTGACAAGAAGTAGGCAAAAGGAAGCTTGAAGGGAAGGCACTGGAAGGCGCTGGAAGGCTGCTGGGCCCTTGACCTCCAGAGTCTGGCTCTGTTGACCCTGGCCTCTGCGAGTGGGTAACAGCGTATGTGGTTTTGAGGACTAGGGAGAAGAAGGGGCCTGGGGCTGGGGGAGCCAAAGCCAGAGTGGGAAACCAGGAAAAAAGAATGTCGGGGGGATCTGAATTTCTTGGCGATGTGGCCTCTGGCCTCTGAGGACTCTGCTCCATGGGCATAGGCAGGGACTGGGCTCTGTGCAGGCTCCTGTGGGAGCTTATATACCAAGAAAACCCAGTGGGGCTGGGGACATAGCTCAGCTGGTGGAGTGGGTGCCTAGCATGCACAAAGCCCTGTGTTCAGTCCCCAATAAGGCATAAAACGGGGCATGGTAAGGCCTGCCTGTAACCGGGAAATCAGAAGTTCAGGGTTGTCTCAGCCTACATACAGTTTGAGACTAGCTTAGGGTACACAAGACCCTGTTTCAGGACAAAATAATGACAGCAAAAGGGAATGATTTCTTCTATTTATGGCCTGATAAAGAAGCAAAGTCCCATTCCCATAAGTAAATCCTCCCTCTCCCCCACTACTCCGTCCCCATGGTGAGAGAGCTGGGCTGTTAAGACTCACAGGCTGTTAGAACTGGGTGAAATCCCAACTTTACCACTATGCGACTTCATATAAGGGACCCGACACATCTTACTCCTGCTTTCCCAACCTTGAAGGTAGAACTAGTAAACCAGCCTTGGCGGCACACACCTCTAATCTCCAGCACTCTGGAGGCAGAGGCAGAGGATCTCTGTGTGTGCAAGGCCAGTCTGGTCTGCATAGAGTTCCAGGCCAGCCAGAGCTACATAGTAAGATCCTGTCTCAAAACAAAAAACAAACAAAAAAAAAAATCAACAAAACCCCAGAAAAATTAAAACTGGTAACAGTATCTTCTATTATATGGTTTCAAAACTCACAATGGGATACGGTTCTGAGGGCCACAGTGAACTAGAGAAGGGCTACTTACAGTCTATAGGCCCTGTTTAAAAAGTTATTTTCAGGGCTGGAGAGATGGCTCAGCGGTTAAGAGTGCCAACTGCTCTTGCAGAGGACTTGGGTTCAATTCCCAGCACCCACATGGCGGCTGAGAACTGTCTTTAACTCCAGTTTCCAGGGGAATCCGACACCCTCTTCTGACCTTTGCGGCATTGCATGACACATGTGCACCAACCTACATGCAGATATTACATTCATACACATAAATAAATCAATAAAAATTTAAAAAAATATATGAAAAATAAAGTTCTTTTCAAATATGATTTTATTTCAGCTCAGAGCAACCTTCCATGTGTTAACTTAAGAACATCACGTGCCAGCCAGGCATGGTGGCACACGCCTTTAATCCTAGCACTCGGGAGGCAGAGGCAGGCGGATCTTTGTGAGTTCAAGACCAGCCTGGTCTACAGAGTGAGTTCCAGGACAGCTGGGGCTACAGGGAGACCCTGTCTCGAAAAGACAAAAAAAAAAAAAGAACATCACATGCCACAGACTATTAAACATATGGTAGAGCTGTGATCAGAGAGTTGGGGTGTGCTCACCACTCACTCACCGTACCTCCTGCATTGGTACCATCATTATCAGTAAGAGCCATGTTGTCCCATTTCCACTATCCAGAAAGGGATGCTCAGCCTTCTGGAGAAAAGCTGGTTTTGAGGGGCTATGGATGTTGTTGGTACAGAGCAGGTGAGGTAGTGGTGGGCTGGTATTTATGTCCAACAGCTGGCTCTCACAGAAGGAAAACCATGTTTGCTAATTTCTGCACTGTCTGTATTCCCTCCACCATGAATTTCAAGCTACAAACACTGTTTGCTAGTCTGGTATTGGGAAAAGATGCCTGGCAAGCCCACATCAATCCACACATCTGTTAGGAATCTGCTAATGGACTTGGTTTTTCCCTCGGAGCTTCCGGCTTCACCCAGGAAAGACGGAGTACCTGTACCTCTTTCAGTACCAAGGCAGGAGCTGTACAGAAGGTTTCCAACTGATGGGACATGGATGGGCATTTGAGGAAGCTAGGTGGAAGTCAGAGTCAGGTATGGTGGCACACAATGTATGATTCTAGAATTTGGGAGGCAGGAGGGTCAGGAGTTCAAGGCCAGCCTCGACTGCACGAGAGCCAGTCTCAGAATCCAAACAAAGAAACCTAAGCAACAACAACAAAAAAGCTTAAAGGTAAGAGCCTCTGAGTACCTTATCCTAATGTGAGTTTTAAAATCTGTAATAGGAGATACTGTTACCGGTTTTAATTTTTCTAAGGGTTTTGTTGTTGTTTGTTTGTTTTGGAGACAGGATCTTTCTGGCTGGCCTGGAACAACACGGGTGTACTTACATACATGCAGGCAATATACACTCATACACATAAAATAAAAATAAAGGCTGGAGCCGGGCGTGGTGGCACACGCCTTTAGTCCTAGCACTTGGGAGGCAGAGGCAGGCGGATCTTTGTGAGTTCAAGGCCAGCCTGGTCTACAGAGTGAGTTCCAGGACAGCTGGGGCTACAGGGAGACCCTGTCTCAAAAAGACCAAAAAAAATAAAAAAAAAAAAAAAAATAAAATTAATTAAATAAATAAGGCTGGAGAGATGCTCCGTTGGTTTAAGAGTGCTGACGTGCTCTTGCAGAGACCCAGGGTTCATTTCCAGCACCCAAATGGCACTAAACCATTTTAATCCAGTTCGGGAATCCGACAATCCTCTTTCTGACCTCCGTGCACATTGCACAAACGAGGTGCAGTCAACCTACATGCAACGTTATACATCTCATCCATACAAATAATAATAATAGTTTAAGAAAACGTTCTCCAGAGGGAAAAAAAATTAGAAAGAACAAGACACAAATTGTCCCATTTATGTGGTGAGTGCAACAACCCTGTGTTCAAGCTTGTTAGTCCCAGCACTATCTGGTCACAGTCAGGGCATTGGACTCACTGTATAGTTCTAGGCTGCCATACATGGTCTTCATAGTGTGAGCTATCCTCGATACATAACTGGGGGCTTAAATGGGAAGGATACCTCCTACAAATAAAGGTAACTAGACATTCTAACTCACTAGATAGTATTAATAAATGATGAGAGCCAGGGTCACGACGGTGCCTAGAGTGCTGTCCGGACTCCTACTTTGTATTGCACTCACTTAGACAAGTAGCTTTAGGTTTTCGCCGTTGGTATGCTATACTGCATATAATCATTAAGCCCGTGGTTGATTTATTCCAGGCACTGTTGAGGAATCAGGCGTGTGAGCATATGGCTGTAATCCAGCCTTGGGGTGGGGCATGTAGCGGATTCTGAATACACAGCGAGTTTTGAGGCCACGTCCTGAGAAACGTGAATAATCTGTTCTCACTACGACCAGACAGACACACATGTAGTGTGTAAAATGAAGCCATAGGGCATGCATGGGGAGAATGTGTGTGCTACAAGTACCCTAGCGTGGTTTTTAACAGAACGACCCGAGCAGCACACGAGCCCTGCAGTGGAAGGACCGCGGGTGCGATCCCACTGGTCTCTACATGGCAGCGTAAGACCTACGGCCTCTGTATATATGCTCTCGCTGTCTGCAGGAGTAATCTTCCAGTTCCATCTAATCGCTGTAGAATCCCGGATTCAGCCCTCTTGCGTACCTCCGTCGCCATCTTGCATCAGAATGAACCCTTGGGGGGAGCCAGTGCCTGGCACTCAGGGGACAGACAGATACCCAACTCCATACACGTACGAAAGAACTCCAGAAGAATATACACATATAACACTGAATCCTGATTGCCAATAGCCCTGCTGTTAGTGCCCACACTTTTCTCCAGCGGACGTTGGGGAAGTCATAGCAGCAGGTGGAATCTTACCAAAGAAGTGCTCAAAGCCGCGTGGGACTAGGCACAAGCTCCGCGACGCACACACCTTCTCTCTCAAAAGAACTAGTAAAAATAAAAAATCTAAAAAGAGANAAAAAAAAAAAAAAACCCTACCCCCCCCCAAATTTATCTTATAACTGAGGTCATGGTCCACAACACTTACACATTGTCCTGAAGTCAAGAGCCCATCTATGACTGACATCCACATGGGATACAGGGATTAGGCAGACCTCTCAACTCCCAGCCACTCTCTGCAGAGTGGCATCGGGTGACAGGGACATGAGCTGAAGAGTGGCCACTTAGTGGGCACACCCTGGGCAGGAAATGTAGGCAAAAGGAGTGCACCTGGATGTGTGGCTGGTTGACCAAATGCAGCAGCAGGGTGTGAGCCCATCAGCTGCAGCCCGCCCGCCTGAGATGGATGACATCTGTCTTCTGCTTTATTAAACTTATGCTCTGGTTCAGCCCTGGATTTGCAAATGGCTTAATAAGCATTCGGAAGGGACAGGGAGGCCGAGGCCGGGATTTCAGGAGGTTACCAAGACCCAGACAGGAATCAACTTTTGCCCTGAGGTAGCCCCAGGAGGGAGTCGGGTATCCCAGTGGGTGAGTGGAGGAGGGGAGGATCCAGTTTCACAGAGGACTTGAGGCCCCTGAGATGACTGTCCTTTGCCGCCAGTCCTCCTGAGCAACACTGTTCACATATCAGGAAGTGTACTGGTCACTGCTCAGGCAAAGCAGGTCAGGGTCTGGACACAGAGAAAGTAGATCAGGGAGAAGAGATTGTCCTTGTTATCCAGGATTCTCAACGGACGAAGGCAAAGGTGCCACCAGCTCTCCCACGTGTGCATGTGCATGTGCGTGTGTGCGTGTGTGCGTGTGTGTGTGTGTGTGTGTGTGTGTGTGTGTAGGGGGTGTGCATACATGGACACGTGTGGAGGCCAGATGTCAATGTAGAGTGTCTTCAATTATTTTCCATGTTATTTTTTCAGGTAAGGTCTCTCGCTGAGCCTGGAACTCACCCATCTGGTCATACTGGTTGGTCCAGCAAGCCCCTAGGATCCACTTGTTTCTACCTCCCTAGTGCTGGGATTGTAGTCATGCATAATGACCAGCTTTTTACATGGATGTTGGAGTTCGAAACTCAGGTCTTTATGCTTGTGCAGAATCACTTGAATGACTGAGAAATAAAGAAAAACAGGTGTCTTCTAACTGAGGTTTATCAGGGTTTTATGTAGCTCAGGTTGGCCCTGAATTGACATATGGCCGAGCTGACTAGATTTAAACTCCTGATTTTCCTGCTTCAGCTTCTCAAGTTGCTGGTATATTGCAGGTAGGTGCCTTCCCGATTCCTTCTAGGATTTTAGTATCATCTGGGGCTGGGAGGTGGTTCAGGCTGTAAGGTACTTGTCACATAAACATGAGAAGTTTGATCCCCAGCACCACATCAAAAGCCAGGCAAGGATGGTACATATCTGTAATCTCAGGACTGAGAAGGCAGAGACAGAGGATCCCTAGGGCCCACTGGCTAGTCAGTCTAGCCTAATTGGTGAACCCTAGATATTAGAGACCCTGTGTAACAAAACAAGGTGGAAGGGGACAGGGAGATGGCTCAGAGGTAAAGGTACTTGCTCCACAAGCCTGGTGACCTGAGCTCAATCAATTCCAGAAACCAAGTAAAGGTGGAAGGAGAGAACAAACTCCACAGAGTTGTCCTCTGACCTCCATAGGTGCACTATACCATGTGCTTGTGCTTCCCACATCAGCCCACATACACACAAAATAATAATAATAATAATAATAATATTTTTAAAAAGGTCTGGAGAGGGGGATGGAGAGATAGCCTAGTAGTTAAGAGTGCCGACTGTTCTTGCAGAGGACCTGGGTTTGATCCCCAGCACCCACATGGTGGCTGAGAACCGTCTGTAACTCCAATTCCAGGAGAACTCCAGTTCCAGGGGAATCTGACACCCTCTTCTGACCTCCGAGGCATTGCACAAACCTACATGCAGGCAGTACATTCATACACACAGAAAATAAATACATAAATTAATTAAAAATATTTTAAAATAAAAGACTGGAGAGATGTCTCAGTGGTTAAGAGCACTGGCTGCTCTTTCAGGACACCGCATACAAGCAGGCAAAACACTCATTCACATAAAATAAAAATTAAATAAAAAAAATTTCTAAAAGAATCCACAAAAACCAAGGTCCAGGAGCAACATATAGGGTTGACCTCTGGTTTCTACACTCTTATGCAAACACATACAGAGAGAGAGAGAGAGAGAGAGAGAGAGAGAGAGAGAGAGAGAGAGAGAGAGAGAGAGA
>VZQC01002072.1:805016-843089 GCA_009823505.1 Rhizomys pruinosus | reverse complement strand
AGGCAGGCAGGCAGGCAGGCAGGCAGGGAGGGAGGGAAGAAGGAAGGAAGGAAGGAAGGAAGGAAGGAAGGAAGGAAGGAAGGAAGGAAGGAAGGAAGGAAGGAAGGAAGGAAGGAAGGAAGGAAGGAAGGAAGGAAGGAAGGAAGATAGGAAGGGAGGGAGGGAGGGAGGGAGGGAGAGAAGGGAAAAAAGAAAAGGATAGGAAGAAAGAAGAGAGGCTTGTCACTGAAAGTTCAGAAAACAAGAGAAACGGTGAATACCCAGAAAGCCCCAGGGGTCTTGTCCTCAGTCCACCACCTGGTGCCTGTCCCTGCCCAGTTCCCTACCTCTTCTTTCCATCTCTGCCCATAGCCCAGAAGCCAGGCAGCAGGAATTCCCCTCCTCCCCCATCTGCTCCCTATTGCCACTACAGAACTTTCAATTGCCTGCTCATTAGTCACTAAGATATTTTCCTGGAGCCCCTCAGACTACTCCGTGGCTCCCCTCAGCTAGGGCTCAGAGGTCTCAGCCTCCCACCAGGCCCTGTCTGCAGCAAACTGCTCGGTAATAACCTTGTCAGACGCAGAGGAACTGGGAGTGGAGAGCTGGTGGCCCTGGCAGTGAAGGGGCCCCTCTGAGGCCGCTGAAATGTGCTTGAGGGGCCCCCTGACTGTGAGCAGCCCACTTAAGGCTGTGGACGCCCCCTCGTAATATTAGCCCTGTTGAGTTAATAAAAGCCCCCTCTAGCGTTACAGTATTTGAGAGACTATTAAGTTTTAAGGCCTTAGACCTCCGGGCAGGAGGCAGGAGGCACTGTGTCATGGGTGTTTGGTGTGCTCTTAGTTTATGTGCAGACCCACGTGTCTGGGTAAGTGTGAAGCAAGTAGATTTGTTTGCATGTGTATTTAGAGTACATGTGAGCATGTGTACCTGTGTATGTGTGTGTTTGTGTGATGAATGTATCTGTGGTTAGTGTGTCTGAATGTGATAAGTGTGTGTGGCAATCAGAGTTTATGTGGCAATCAGATGGGGGACTGACTGGGGATTCCAAGCCCCAGATAAAAGCCAAATTTGGGTGAGAAAGATGGCGTATCCAGTTAAGTGCATCTGGGATGTAAGCCTGATGACCTAACCTCTGTCCCTGGAACCCAGAGTGGAAGGAGAAATCGGACCCCAGAAAGTTGTCCTTTGACCTGCCCATGTATTTTGTGGCATATGCGGGACTGCTCTCTATCTCTCTGTCTCTCTCTCTTTCTCACTCTCTGTCTCTCTCTCTTTCTTACACACACGCCACACTCCCCCCCCCCCACACTACTGCTACTGTTAGTGCTACTATAAGTAAGATTTTCTTTTTTAAAGCTAAACTTGGTGATGTTAGCCTATAGTCTCAGTGCTGGGAAGGAGACCAGTCAGCCTAGCTCAGTCAGTGACCTCCAGGTTTGGTAAGAGACGAGGTGGAGGGACTGGAGAGAAGGCTCAGCAATTAAAAGCACTGGCTGCTTTTTACAGTGGACCAGGGTTCAGTTCCCAGCATCCACATGGTGACTAACAACCACCCAGAACTCCAGTTCCAGGGGATCCAGCACCTTCTTCTGGCCTCTGAGGGCAATGTACGACATGGTGCACTTACATACATGCAGGTAAGATACTTGTACACAGAAAAATAAAAATAAATCCAAAAAGGTTTTAAAAACTAAGGTGGAGGGTGACTAAGGAGGACACTGGACACCGACCTCTGGGCTCCGCACACAACTACACCTGCATATGAAGACACACACCAAAAAGGAAAAAGAGATAAAGCTGAACTTGTATTCTTTGTACAGGGTTGTACAAGGTTTGTTTGTTTGTTTGTTTAGTCTTTTTGAGACAGGGTCTCCCTGTAGCCCCAGCTGGCCTGAAACTCACTATGCAGACCACGCTGGCCTTGAATTCACAGAGGTCTGCCTGCTTCTGCCTCGTGAGTGCTGGGATTAAAGGCGTGTGCCACAACCCTGAAGTGCATATTCTTGTGGCCAGCCCCTCTGAGCCCTGTCCCTTTCCTCTACATGGGGGACCCAGTGTTACAATGGCACCCCCACTGGCTGCTTTGGAATGGAGATGGAGAACAGGCACGTGACATCACTCAGCGCTTGTCAGCTTGTCAGGCTGGCGGCACCGGGCTCCCTGCCCCTCGGATTACCACTGCCGCTGTTATTCTATCTTCATAGGCCTGGAGACTCTCCTTCAGAAAGCTCAGGAGGAAATCCCACCAGGCATGGTGGCGCACACCTTTAATCCCAACACTCTCCAGACAGAGGCAATCAGATCCCTGTGACTGAGGCCAGCCTAGTCTACATTGTGAATTTTTTTTTTTTTTTTGGTCTTTTTGAGACAGGGTCTCTCTTTAGTCCCAGCCAGAGCTCACTATGTAGAACAGATGGGCCTTGAACTCACAAAGATCCGCCTGCCTCTGCCTCCCAAGTGCTAGGATTAAAGGCGTGTGCCACCACCCCAGATTTATACATTGTCAGTTCTATGCCAGCTGTGACTACAAGGAGACCCTGTTTAAAAAAAAAAGGAACATCCCCCAGACAGCAGCCACCCAAAGGAGTCAGTGCCACTCAGAGTTGATCTGGAGGTGAGAGGAGGCTGACAATGCTGTCCCCCAACACTGCCAGCGTCTCTTTTCTTAGGGCCTGGCAGTTGTCACAGCACCTCGAATTTGTGCAGCACTCTCTTTAGGATTCCAATTTAATTCGACAAATATTTGCCAAGTGCCGATCATGTGAGGAGATTTCAGATTGATTACTTTCTGCTAATGAGTAGACTCTCCCCTGGCCCAGCCCCCACCCCTCCACCTACTTGCACACAAGTATGATGAGCACACACACACACACACACACACACACACACACACAAGTGCACACCCTTGTGTGGATGGCTCTGTCTGCCATCTTCAACCTTTCAGATGCCTTGCTGTTAATTCAGGTAAGTCCACAGTGAATGCTGATGCTCTAAGCAGGCTGAGTCACTATTCTCCAAAGTCACCCAATGGAGTCCTATGGGGAGGATGGTCCCATGGGTTCTAGAAAGGCACTGGGCTAGCTGATTATCACAGGGCCTGGGGAGTTACTGTCCCATGTTCAAATCCCTGTTGTGGACAAATGAGAACCATTTGGTGCCTCAGTTTTACTGCATGCCTGCGGTGGAGTCTGGTACATCCTTATGAGCTGGCTGTGGTGTTGATGAGGGTATTCAGGACTGATCTCCTGCAGTGACACTTGACCATCACTGTGAGGGATCCCAGTGAAAAAATGTGTCCTTCAGCCGCTCATTATCAATCCTTTGTGCTAATGTATTTGTCTCCTCCTCCAGTTTCCTTTTGGTTGCTGGAATAAAAGACACTAATCAAAAACAACTTAGGTGAGGAAAGGATGTGCTTGGCTGACACTTCCATGTCATAGTCCATCACTGAGGGAAGGAAGTCGGGGTAGATAGTTAAGGTAAAAGCTTGAAACAGAAACCATGGAGGAACGCTGCTTGCTGCCTCACTCTCTGGTTCACTCATGGGCTCAAACTTAGCTAGCTTTCTTATATAAGACCACTTGACAGGGAATCGTGCCACCCATAGTGGGCAGGACCCTCCTGCATCAATTCATAATCAAAGCAATCCCCTACAGATAAGCCCACAGGCCCATCTGATCTGAGTCTCCCTTATCAGATGACTCTGGACTGTGTCCAGTTGACAATTAAAGATCACCAGGACACTCCCTATTTAGTCATCCTTAGAGTCCAACAGTTTATCACCTTCATGTGAATGGGGTTAGCAGATTAAATTAAGAAGAGGCCCAAGTAGTTCCTGCTCATTCTGTGTACTGGAGGCACATTTCTGCATGGAGGGGGAGACAGCACTGACAGTTAATGATGAAAGAACTATGAGTGGGTAAGCTCAGGAGTTGATGCGGGGAGCCCGGCGAGGGTCCCTGGCTGTAGATGGAGGGAGACTGCGGGAAGGAGCCCTGGAGGTGAAGATGTGATGCCGAAGGAAAGCCACCAAGTTTTAGAGACAAGGCGGGTTCTCCACTTTGGCCATTGGCCTACTCTGGGGCACTTACTCCCATTGCCCCAGTTTACCTAGAGGTCTAACACTTTCTTCCCTCCCTCCCTCCNACCCCCTTCCTCTTCACCATTTTCTTCCCCATCCCTAGAAGTCCCCATTTTATTTTCATCTTACTTTGTGTTTCTTTTTTTGTTGTTGTTATTACTTATTGCCTAGACTCAGATAATGAGAGGAGATGTGAGATACTTGGTTTGGGGGACTAGGTTACTTCACTTACTATAATGATATTTAGTTACATTCATTTTCCTGAAAATGACATAATTTCATTCTTTTATGGCTCAGCAAAACTCCATTGTGTATACTGTACATATTTTCTTTTCATTGATGGGCACCCAGGTTGATTCCATAATGTAGCTGTCATGCAGTGCCACAAAAATGTATATTTGCAGGTGTCTCTATACTAAACTGACTTGGGGGATACACACTCAGAAGTGATATGGCTGTGCCCTATAAAACTTCTGTTTTTAATTTTTTGAGAAACCTCCATACTGATTTCCATAGAGACTGGACTAAGGTATATGCTCACCAGCAGTGAATAGGAGATCTTTTCTCCCAGCATCCTCACCAGCGCTTATTGTTGAATTTTTTCTTTCTTTCTTTTAAAAAATTTGAGGCTAGAGATTTAACTGAGTAGTAGAGTGCATGCCTAACATGTGCTGGTACTTGGGTTTGATCTCAAGCATACTACACACAATGAAAAGTAAAATTTGAAATTCTTTATGGCTACTTACTGATCACCTTGATTTTTTTTCAAGGCTTTGTTTTCATCTTTGTTACAAAATGTCTAGAGAATTGTATTGGAGGAGAGCAAGATGATGACTCCCGGGGCAGTGGGCGTGTTCTGAGCATATAAGGCAAAGCTGGGGGTAGGGGACTCAGGGGCCCCCAAGAGCTTTGGAAATCACCAAAGGTGATCCCAGGGCACTTGGATCCTGAGTGACTGCAATTCAGCCCTACAGATATTCTCTGCATTTGATCAGTTCTGTAACTTTGTAACAGCCTCCACCTGTTACAAAAGAAAAAGCTTCTTTGATGATAGATGGAAAGTATACTGATCTCTAAATATGAACATCTATTTAGAATAAAGTTTTAAAAATGTATTTAGAGCTGGGCGTTGTGGCGCACGGCTTTAATCCTAGCACTCAGGAGGCAGAGGCAGGCGGATCTCTGTGAGTTCAAGGCCAGCCTGGTCTACAGAGTGAGTTCCAGGACAGCTGGGGCTACGGGGAGACCCTGTCTCGAAAAGACCAAAAAAAAAAAGACATTTTTAGGCAGGTGTTTGTAAAGCTTCCACTGGGCAGTGCCTCAGAGCCTGTCTTTGAGTGCTAATTCAGAGAAGTCTAACTCTTCCTCCTCCTCCTCTTCCTCCTCCTCCTCCTCCATCATAGTCATTGTCGTTGTCATCATCTTTTTGAGATATCTCCCTGTAGCCCCAGCTGTCCTGGAACTCACTATGTAGACCAGGCTGGCCTTGAACTCACAGAGATCCACTTGCCTCTGCCTTCTGAGCGCTGAGATTAGAGGCATGCACCACCATACCCAGCTTTATTTTTATTTTTTAAAAGACTTTATTTTATCTATATGAATGTTTTGCCTGCATGTATGTATGTGTACCACTTGCATGCCTGGTGCCTGAGGAAGCCAGAAGTCACTAGATCCCTTGGAACTGAAGTTACAGATGGTTGTGAGCCTCCATGTGGGTGCTGGGACCAAACCCCAGTCCTCTGCAAGAGAAGCCAGTGCTCTTAGTCACCAAGCCATCTCTCTAGCTTTCTGGTTTTCTCTTTCCTATTGATTTATAAGATCTGTCCTTCTGTCTATCTGTCTGTCTGTCTTTCTATCCTCTCTCCTAGGAGTTCTAGATATGAGCCCTAGCTGGGTATGTATCTTCCAAATACTGCTCTCCACCCTCTTTTTTTAAATTGATTTCTATTTTTTATGATATGAGTGTACTGTCTGCATGTTGTAGGTAGGTGCACCCATGTCGTGAAATGCTGCAGAGGTCAGAAGAGGGTGTCAGATTCCCCTGGAACTGGAGTTAAAGACGGTTCTTAACTACCATGTGGGTGCTGGGAATCGAACCCGGGTCCTCTGCAAGAGCAGTCAGTGCTGTTAACCACTTAGCCATCTCTCCAGCCCCTCTGGTTTGTTTTTTACACTCCCTTTAAAATATCCTTGGAAGAATAGAAGTTTTTAATTGTAATGTTGGCTGACTTAGTAGTTTTGTCCTTCACATTTATGTGCTTTTCTTTTTAAGAAGATGCTACCAACCCCAATGCCTATTTACTTGTAGAAGTGTTATTGCCTCATTGTTCAAATTTCAATCCATAATCCATCTGGACTTGCTGTTTGTGTATGCTGTAAGGTAGGGGTCAAGATTCATCTTTAAAATACGAGCTAGCGCCATCTTGACCTCTGATCCCATCCACTCCCAATGAAAGACCTACTTTAATCAAGAAAGACTTTTGTATCCAGTGGTGTCCTTTGACAGCTGAATTCAGGAGCAGGTTTTAGAGCCTCTGAGGAGGGGTCAGGGTGGACCTCTCAATATGGGAGTTTCCAAAGATGTATGCACAGCCTGTCTCTTCCAGGGACATGGTCTTGAGGTAAGGAAAGTTTGGACTCAGGGATGAAGCATCTTCTCCAACTATCAGCTTGGACTCTGTCACCCAATGGACTCCATTGAAAAGATTCATAGACTCATAATTCCAGTGTTCCTACTGGGAGACATGGGGCTGCCTGCTTTCATACATTCCCCACATTGAGTCAGTCACTCAATCAGTGTCTGGCTGCCTGCTCTATACTAGTTACAGGTCAGTGAGGATGCAACAATAGATAAAACAGACAGCAAAGCTGGGCATGATGGCGCATGCCTGTTACTGTAGTACTTGGAAGGTAGAGGTAGGTGAGCCGGGAGTTCAAGATCATTTCCAGGCTAATAGCAAGTTGGAGACCAGCTTGGGCTACAGGAGACCTTGCCTGAAAAAAACAAACAAACAAACTAGAATAAAGGGGCTAGAGAGAGATGGCTCCGTGGTTAAGAGAAGTGGCTGCTCTCGCAGAAGACCCAGGTTCAGTTCCTAATACTCACATGGCAGCTAACAACCTTCTGTAACTCCAGTTCCAGGGGATCCAACACCCTCTTCTGAACTCTGAAGGCATTGCACAGCATAGGTGTACTTACAAATATGCAGGCAATACACTCATAAACATAAAATAAAAATAGAATAGAAATAGGTAGTTGGCTCATCAGGTAGGAGTGCTTATTGCAAAAGCATGAATGAGGACCTGAGTTTGAATCCCAGCCCCTAGGTGTGGCTGTGCAGGTACTTATGGCGCTGGAGGAAAAACAGGAGGATGCTGCAGCTGGCTAGTTGCCAACATTATTCTAGGCTCAGTGAGAGACTCTGTCTCAAAGAAAGAAGGGGCAAGGTGATATGAGCACATCCCACAAACACACACACACACACACACACACACACACACACACACACACACACAATACAGATTACCCAGGGAAGAAAAGAGCAGGAAAGAGAACTAGCAAGTGCCTGGTGGTTAATTTCAGCTGGGTGTTCAGGGTGAGGTGTTACTGAGAAGGGTTCCTCCATGGATGGGGGAGGGAGGAATCCTTGTGGGAATCCCCAAGACAGAAAGGAATGATGCTGGAAAGGGTTACAGGGTACTGCGGAAATGATTTTGTGGAAACCCACTTTGAGCTCTGGGCTCCAGAGATGAAAGGAGGAAGTGGTAGTTTTGGAACCCAGGGATGGAGGTCAACCCTGGAGAAGCCCTGGCTCTTCTCTACTCCTTCCCTCCACTGACAGGGGAGCTGGTAAAGGCATCCTGTAGGAACAGACCCCAGTGATGCGAAGCAAGGAACAAGGAGGAGAATTGGGTTGGAGAAGGCTGCAGATGTGGGTCAGCTGGTCGAGTGCTTGTGGCTCTGGGCTTGATTCCCAGAACTACATAACTTCCATAGTGATGTGTGCCTGTAAGCCTGTAATCCCAGCACTTGGGAGGTGGTCACAGGAGGGCCAGAAGTTCAGTGTCATCTCTGCTACATAGTGAGTATGAGGCCAACCTGGTATATATGAGCAAAGAGAGAAGAGAGAAAAGGTAGATAGGAGAATGGATGCTTCTGAATACTCACTAGAGTAGGTGTAAAAGGAAAGAACAATCTACAACAAGTGTTGTCAAAACTAGAGAGCAACTGGAACTCAGACATGGATAACTATGAGACAGTGAAACCACTTTGGAAAACTAGCTGGGGGCTTCTAATCAAGTTGATTATAGCGTCTAACCTATGACCCAGCAATTTCACTGCTAGACATATACCCCCAAGGGAAATGAGAGAGAACATCTATAAAAGAGTTGACTGGGGATATATACCAGTGATTAAAGCAGTCACCTAGCACATTTGAGGACATAGGTAAAATTTCTATTCCCCCCCAAACCTCCCCAAACAACAGCAAAAATGTCAACTAACTAAACACATAAAACTACATTAAATAAACACATTTGTTCATTTAAAATTTTTATTTATATATATGTATGCCTGCTGCTCTGTATGTGCGACATGTGAGTGCAATGCCCACAGAAGTCAGAAGGGGGTGTTGTGTCCCCCAGGAACTGGAGTTACAGACAGTTGTGTGTCACCTGACATGTGTGCTAGGAACCGAACCCAAGTCCTCTGCAAAATCAGGAAGTGCTTTTAAACCACTGAGCCGTCTTGCTAGTCCCTAAAGTTTTATTTATTTTTAAAAGAGTATTCATAGCAGCCAAGTTACTAAAGCCAGAAAACCGAACAAACATACTGGAACAACTCCCTAAATGTCCACTGCCTGAAAGATGGAGTCAATTATGGTAAAGCCACATAGTGGAACAAACCATTACAATAAAGATAAACTAACCACCGGAAAAGAAGGCAAGGAGCAGGATTTTCATGACTTTCCACACATCTGTGTTAGGTGAGTGTCCAAGACATTATGCTGAGAGAACTGGAGCCAGCCGCAGAAGAACAAGATATTGTATGATCCCATTTATATAAGGAACAATGACAAGGAAATTTAATCTGTGGTGATAAAGGTCCAGAAAATGGTTGCCTGGGGAAAGGGTGGACAGGAAAGGAACGAGAGAGAAGCATCCACCCAGTAGATGAAGCATCCACCCAGACCACGCACCTTTTACTCTGAAAATTATGCCTCAATAACAATGCAAAGAGAAACCAACAAGACCTAGACTTTTGTGTCCTTCCCTGTGCCACCAGCCTAGTTCAGGATCCCTCCCAGAGCAGGACCGCTGCTTCATGTGTCACCTGCAACATCTTCTTGCCCTCCGTGCAGAAGCAGATCCCAGCTGATTGAAGCAGCTGGGATGGAGTGCACCTGTGGAGCAGCGGGTGAGGGTGGGGCGTGGCCTCCAGTTAGACTTCTCTCTGTGTGTCATTCATTTAAGCCACACTGCTGTGTCAAGTCTCCTTTCCTCCTCTGAATTATGGGGCCGCAGTATTTTCTTCAGAAACATGATGGAAGATGATATTGGGGTGTAATTGGCAATGGTAGGGTGCCACCCATATCACCCAATTGATCAGGCAATTCGATGGCAATAGCATAGAGGAGGTGGAGTGGGTCCTGGCTCCAATTCTGCACTCCCAGGTACAGGGTTCTCTAGCCACAGCCTTACCACATAGCTATATCTTCCATACCACACTGATACTAAGCTCCGTCCTATGCTTGTTTTGACCAAAGGCATATGGGTGGCATAGCCACAGGGTTTAGAATGCTTAGGCCTCTTGACCTTTATGCTGGAGCTGCCACGTTGAGGCTAGGAGTATACGGTCTGGATCCCAGCCCAAGGGAAGCAGGCTGGGAAGACGGAAAATTATGGGGGACGTGAGACCTTTACCTTGGACTCTGGTTGGAGCTTCTTCTCAGCCGAGGACACAAGAATTCCAACACAATGAACAATTGCTTGAGACCTTTTTCCTTTTTCCTTTTTCCAGCTGGAAACCCACAATCTTCTAGGAATGTCTCCAGAACCCCGTTCACAGGCAACCCCCTTGTGCAACACTAGCGGCTCTGGTTTTATCTTATCAGATTGTAATCCCATTCAGGGCTGCTCCCTTGGCGCCCCATAACCTCAATTACTGAAAAGGAAAACAGAGGTAGAAGAGAGGAAGGGTCCCTTGGAAACTTGTTGAGCAATGTTAATTCCAGAAGATTCCAGAAAACTGAATAACAGTCACCAAAAGGACAGGTGAAGTTTGACCTTTTTTGAGAAGTCTACAGCCATACTTTTGGTGTGCTTTGATTCCTCCCACCCAGCACATTTCTATCTCTAAAAGGTACGTATATATGTGTGTCTATGTCTGAGTGTCTCTGAATGTAAGTGCCCATGGAGGCCAAAAGCATTGGATCCCCCTAGATCTGGAGTTACAGGTGGCAGTGAGCTGTCTGACATGGGTGCTGGGAACCCAACTCAGGTTCTCTGTAAGAGCAGAATTTTCAGCAGGTAAGTGCTGAGCCATCTCTCTACCTCCCTCCAGTCTTCTACTCCCCCACTTCCTTCCCTTCCTCCCTCCCTCCCTTCCTCTCTCCCTCCCTATCTCCTTCCTTTCCTCCCTTCCTTCCCTCCTTCCTTTCCTCCCTTCCTTCCCTCCTTCCCTCTTTCCTTTCCTTCCTTTTTATCCTCCCTCCCTCCCTCCCTTCCTCCCTCCCTCCCTCCCTTCCTCCCTCCCTTCCTTGCTTGTGTTTTGAGGGGTTTTCCTGTAGCCCAGCTGGCCTGAACCTCATTATGTAGACCAGATTGGTCTCAGTTTCAGAGACCCTCCTGTCTCTGCCTCCGGAGTCCTGGGATTAAAGATCAGTGGTACCATGGCTGGCTCTTTCTACTTTTAATAAAATTCATTTCTGCTTTGTATTGGATAGTCTTGAAATTCTGTGTCAAAGCCAAGACTCCTCAGGCTCCTGAGGGTGACGATTGGAGCCGTCCCTGTCCCTTCACTGCTGAGGGTGACGGTTGGAGCTGTCCCTGTCCCTTCACTGCTCACACAAGGGAATAGGAAACCAAGGGCCTGTTATAAACCTCAGAGTCTTCCCGTGATTGACTAAAAGCAGACCTGTGTGAAAAGAACTGACTAATGCACTCTGGAGGTCATCTCCAAGCAGGGCTCTCTCCACCTCCCTCTCCAGACCCATCTGCAATAACTGGGATCCAGTCAAACCAGTCCATCCCACGTCCCACAAAACCCAGTGTTCCCAAACTTCTCCATTCTACTCCTTAGTGAACGATAAAGGTTTTCTGCCTTCTCGTTCTCTATACAATCCAAATCTCTCCTGCAAAAGTTAAGGAAGGGAGAGGTCACAGTCAGCAATGGGGGGACAGAAGAAAAAAAAGCATGGGCCAGTGAGATAGCTCAGCAGGGAAAGCCACTTGCTCCTAAGCCTGAAGATCAGAGTTAGAGCCCCAGGATTCACATTGTGGAAGGAGAGAACCTACTCTCAAGTTGTCCTCTGACTTCACATGCCTGCGCGTGCGCGTGCACACACACACACACACACACACACACACTACATAAATCAATCCAATATTTTTTTTTTATTTTTATTTTTTTTTATTTTATTTATTTCTGTATGTGTATGAATGTACTGTCTGCATGCAAGTCTGTGCACCCGTGTTGTGCAATGCCGCGGAGGTCAGAAGAGGGTCTCGGATTCCCCTGGAACTGGAGCTCTCCTGGAATTGGAGTTTCAGATGGCTCTCAGCCGCCATGTGGGTGCTGGGGATCGAACCCGGGTCCTCTGTAAGAGCGGTCGGCACTCTTAACCGCTAGGCCATCTCTCCAGCCCCAAATCAATCCAATTTTAAAAATAAAATTTGGGCTGGGCTGGGCTCAGTGGTTAAGAGCACCGACTGCTCTTGCAGAGGACCTGGGTTCGATTCCCAGCACCCACATGGTGGCTAAGAACCGTCTTTGACTCCAGTTTAGGGGAATCTGATGCCCTCTTCTGACCTCCATGGTATTTCACGACATAGGTGCACCAACATACATGCAGACAGTACATTCATACACATAAAAAAAAAATAAAGCCGGGTGTGGTGGTGCTAGCACTTGGGAGGCAGAGGCAGGCGGGTCATTGTAAGTTCAAGGCCAGCCTGGTCTACAGAGTGAATTCCAGGACAGCTGGACAGGGGAGACCCTGTCTTGAAAAAATCAAAAATAAGTAAAAAATTAAAAAAATAAAAAACAAATAAAAATATTTTATTTTATTTTTTTGGTCTTTTTGAGACAGGGTCTCCCTGTAGCCCCAGCTGTCCTGGAACTCACTCTGTAGACCAGGCTGGCCTTGAACTCACAAAGATCTGCCTCCTCTGCCTCCCAAGTGCTAGGATTAAAGGCGTGCGCCACCATGCCTGGCAAATAAAAATATTTAAAAAAATAAAAATAAAATTTAAAAAACTGATTCTTCAGAGTCACTGCTGCTTAGGAAAAAAAAAAAAAAAGCTGATTCAAGCCCTGCTTCACTTTGGAGTGCTCCTCTACTGCTCTATCCCCATTCAGCCCAATGTCATCTTCCTCTGCGGAGCACCACAGCCCAGGCCTCTTTCCCCATCATGGGTTGCTGAGCACACTCAGGGGCCCAGATTGCTTCGTCATTATACATGAATAGGTTGCCCTTCATCTGTCTGTGGGGAAAGAGTCTCCTCTTGAGCATGGAGTCAGTGTTCAGGAAAACCTGAATAAATGAAGGAACTGGTAAACGAATGAACAACAACAAAAAATCTATAATAGGTGCCGTGTAACTTGCTGGGGAACATCCAACCTCCTTGCAAGTATAATTTGCAAAATTAGCTTCAGTTCCAACCTAGAAGTTGTGACTGAGATGGAGAGAAACATCCTGAGCATAGGCCAGCCAGACCAAGCGAGGACTGCCAGTGTGGTGACACAGGCCTGCAATCCCAGCACTCGGGAGCAAACAGCAGGAAGATGAGGGGCTCCAGGCTGGGGCTGAGGAATTAGCTCCATTGGTCTGTGCGTCTAGCATGCCCAAAGCCCTAAGTTTGATCCCCAGCAGCACATAAACGGAGCATGGTGGTGCATGACTGTAACGCAAGCGCGTGGGCAGAGGAATGGGGGAGTTCCAGCTCATCCTCAGATGCCTACTGAGTTCAAGGCCAGCCTGGACTACAAAATCTAAAAGTCTGTCTCAAAAAAAGTGAGAAGGTGGCGTGGTGGCACATGCCTTTAATCCTAGCACTCAGGAGGCAAAAGCAGGAGATCTCTGTGAATTCAAGAAGACCTTGTCTCAAAAAGAGACCCCCCCAAAAAAAGTGAGAAATTATCTACCTGTGGGGTCGTGAGCAGGTGACAGCCCTGACTGTATCTTGTTCTACAGGTGTAATGACTGGAAACTATCAACCACACAGCTGAGACCTAGACCTTGTTTATAATAGTTTCCACATTAGGCTATTTGCCCAATGCTTTACACATAGTAGTCACTTAATAAATATTTAATGTCTGAAAGCATGAACAGCAAGGTCTTTTAAAGTCTGGTTGGAGAACCAGCAAGGTTACTCAGTGGGTAAAGATTCCTGGCACCAATCTGGATGGTGCGAGTTCACTTGCTGGATCCCATACACTAGGAGAGAACAGACCCAGCAAGTTGTCTCTGAGACACACTTAGAAAAGTGGCACACACACACACACACACACACACACACATGTAATAAAAATAAAATTATTCCATGTCTAATAATTAAGGCCCTTGAATTCAGAAATATTTTTTTTTTGGTCTTTTCAAGACAGGGTCTCTCTGTAGCCCCAGCTGTCCTGGAACTCACTCTGTAGACCAGGCTGGCCTTGAACTCACAAAGATCCGCCTGCCTCTGCCTCCCAAGTGCTAGGATTAAAGGCGTGCGCCACCACGCCCGGTGAATTCAGAAATATTTTAAAACTTCAACAACGATTTTGGGTTTGGAGTGATGTGGACAAAGCATCCTTAGAGAAGTTAGGGGCCAACAGGCAGGTCTCTGTTGTCTTTTTAAAGAGGCCTTCCAAGGGAGCAAAGGGGACTCATCATAGTGTCATTTTTCAGGGAGCAGGTGTGGTAGTATATGTCTGTAATTCCAGAACTCAGGAGGTAGAGGCACCAGGATCCCTGTAAGTTTGAGCCCGGCCTGTTCTGCATAGTGAGTTCAAGGCCAGCCAAGGTACGTAGTGAGAGCTTGTCTCAAATAACAAACAAAAATAGGGCTGAAGAAGCCAGGCATGGTAGTGCATGGTTTTAATCCCAGCACTCAGGAGGCAGAGGCAAGAGGATCTCTGTGAGTTCTAGGCCAGCCTGGTCTACATAGTGAGTTCTGGGACAGCTGGTGCTACAGGGAGACCCTGTCTCAAAAAGAGACACCCCGCCCTCAAAAATACGCCTAGGCTGATGAGACGGCTTAGCAGGTAAAAGTGCTGGCTGTCAAAGCTAACAAGTTTGATCCTCAGGACCCACATGGTAGAAGGAGAGAACTGACTCCTGAAAATTGTTCTCTGACTTCATATACACATCACAAAATGTGTGTACCCCCTCCACAATGAGTAAATAAAAGGAATGAAAAACTGGGGGAAAATCCCACCAAAACACGAGGAGGAGGACGAGGACGAGGAATAGGGATGGAAAAGGAAGAGGAGGAGAAAGGAGGAAAGACTTTTCCAAGAGTGTCCCTCCTCCCCCACCTATTGACTAAGTGTCTAGGGCCCCAGAGTCCTTTTTAAGATGCTCCCTTGGAGAAGCTGCATCACCCACCCTAGGCTCAGAGCTTGGTCTTGCTGCAGGCAGTGCGGAGAGAAGGCTTTCCTCAAGGTCTGGCTCCCAGATCTGGGCTGGCCGCCTAGTGGGAGCTCGATCCAGGGCAGTTAGAGGCTGTAGGTTAAACGCAAATGTTCTTCCCTGGAGACAGAAAGACAGGCCCAGATTCTCAAAGGTGGTTGCTGGGGGGTAATTTAAGGTGGGATTTTCCATGGCCTCATCCTGGATGAGCAAGGAGAGACCTTGAAAGGAGTACAGGAACAACAGGGGAGAGAGAGAGAGAGAGAGAGAGAGAGAGAGAGAGAGAGAGAGAGAGAGAGAGAGAGAGCTCACAGTTGCCTATACCAGCTTCTACAAAGAGGCCCAGCCCAGAACCCCCACCAGGCTCTGGGACTGAGGTCCAGGATTAAGCCTTTGGGCGGATGCAGCTGGACAGGGATGAAGGATGAGGAGCAGGCCAGTGAATTAGGGAGCACAACTGCTAGGAAGTGATCCCAGTGCTCTGTGGGGCACATCTGGGCTCCCTATCCCCAAGATTTACACAGTTTGGATGCCTCCTTGGGGCCTTAAATCCTAACTCTAGTCACAGGATTATTTATTTATCTCTGCTTGTGTCAGCAGAGAAGACTGAATTCAGCCCCTGTGCCCAGAACACACAGGGGAGCACTGGGGTGGGCAATACAGTAAGGACACAGGGTGTCCATACCTACAGACAGATGGGAACATGCAGACGAGCCACCGTCCACTCATAATCCTTTTCTGCAACAACACACACAAGCTCCTGAGCTAGACGCGAGGGCCCACTCCTACAGGGTATAGGGAGCTGTGGAGGTTATTTTAAGGTTGTTTCCACATCCTTATCTTCCCCACCCCCATCCAACAAATAGTCAGACAGAAAAACAAACAGGCCAGAGCCCACAGAGGCAGTTCACAGGGAGAGAGACCAACCCCCTCTCCCCTCCCTGGTTCCAGACTCCTCCCTACACGGATTCCTCCAGGCAGGGCCCCTTTGCTGTTCAGCCGTCTCATCCATAGCTCTTAGTTCTCTGAATCTTTTCTGGAAAGCTGTTTTTCCCAGTTGCTCCATCATAGTTTTTCTAGGCGTTCACTGGAGGGCTTTGGCTAGGTGAGATGGAGCCTTTGCTGACCAAGGGAGCCCCGGGCACTCTGCCTTGAGCCAGCCATCCTGGCCATTTGGATCAGAGATGGGAAGAGAATGGGTTGGGTGTTTGTTGTGTTCCATGGTGGTTTGTGACCTGTTGGTAAGCTTCCCTGAAACATTCCACTCCAGTCTGTACAGATCTGGAAACCTTACACACAGTAGGAAAAGGTAGAGCTCCATTGAAGGGGACCACAGGAAGCGTCCTTCTCCGGGTGCCGGGGCGATTGGAGGGCAGGGCTTACAAATGAAGCAAAAGTTGCTCATTTTGTCAATGAATGTTTGCTGGGTAATTAGCCAGCATCGTCTTAGTTACTGTCCTAGTTTGACTTCCATTGCTGTGACAAAACTGACTGACACCAACTTGGGGAGGAAAGGGTTTATTCAGCTCAAGGCAGGAACTCAGGGCAGGAACCTGGAGGCAGAGCTGAAGCACAGGCCATGGAGGAATGCTGTTCACTGGCTTGCTCTCCTGACCCATGCCCAGCCTGCCTTCTTATATGGTACACAACAACCTGCCCAGGGTGGCACCACCCATAGTGGGCTGGGCCCTCTCACATTGCCCAACAATCAAGACAATACTCCACAGATGTGGCCAAAGGCCAGTCCAATGGAGCCAATTCCCCTATTGAGGCTCCCTCAACCCAGGTGTGTCAAGTTGATACTAAAGCTATCCAGCACAGTTACTCTGGGGTAACAGGTAACCCTGACAGCACAGGTGTGGGGCTCCCTGAAGCTTAGATTCTAGTTGGGGAAAATAAAGAAAGATGAAGGGGCTGGAGAAATAGCTCAGCGGTTAAGAGCACTGACTGCTCTTGCTAGAGGACCCAGGTTCGATTCCCAGCATCCACATGGCAGCTAAGAACCGTCTTTAACTCCAGTTCCAGGGGAATCCAATGCCCTCTTCTAACCTCTGAGGCATTGCACAACACAGGTGCACCAACCTACATACAGACAGTATATTCATACACATAAAAAATAAAAATTTTTTTTTCCTTTTTTAGCTATAAGTGATAATCCATGAGTACAAGCATCCTTCGTGCAAAACCAATCTACAGGCTGTTGTGTCCAAACCCCCACAGCCCCACCATCCAGTGGGGGGTGACATGTTGTTTGTTCAATCAAGTTGATCAAATGAGTGTCCAGACTACATCGCTGTAGTTTCACCATTCACCCCAATCGGAGCCTTTACATTCTACCACACCCCCTCTTCCGCAGGTTGTTCCCTAGGCTTAGAAAAGGGGCACAGGTGGATGAAAAGTAAAACAGTCCACTCTCTCTGGAGCTGGTGACTTGGACTCTGGTCAATTCTGGCTAAAAAAGGAACAACAAAAAAAAAAAACAGAGAAAGATGCAAGACAGTTATGGCAGAATACATGATCTGGGATGGGGTGGGGGTGGGGGGGAAGGGAAAGGGAAAAAATGCCTGATCTGAATTGGAAAATGATGTACGAAATGCACAAAGCATCAATAAAAAAAAATTAAAAAAAAAATAAAAAAAGAACTTTTAACTTACACTTCATTAATGGCTAAGGATGTTGAACACTTTAAAAATAGTTCTTGGACTCAGGTGGGGTGGGGGCACGGAAAGGAAAATGACTCTAAATTGGATTGAGAAATGATGTATGAAGTATGGAAAGAGTTTAATAACAATAAAAAATATATTTAAAAAAAATAATAAAATTTAAAATTTAAAATTAAAAAAAAAGAAAAAGAAAGATGAATATAGTGGCTGGAGTGATGTGTGGCAGGGGTGGGGGAGAGGTGGACAAGGAGAAGAGAGTTAGCCTAGGGCTCCTGGGACTTGTAGGTACTTAGACCACAGATTCCATTCATACAAAATGGGAAGGCCAAGACAGACATCCTTCCCAGATAGGCCTGTGGTCCTTGCCTTGCTGAGGGAGAAAGGTAACCCTTGACATGCAGGGGCTCTGCTCCAGATATGTGTCGTCTATGTAGAGGGTAGAAGCTCTTGGGCAGCCTGGAGGCTTCCTTGCCTACTGTACTCGGCTTGTTCCTTCTTTACCCTGTCCTTCTGCTCCACATCCCATTCTCCATTTGCCTCCTCACTCCCCATCTGGCCTTCCAGGCGCTCAGCAGGCCTCATTCCCCTATCTGACTTAGGTCAGAGCCTCGGGAGTTCCAGATCTGGACTTGGGGCCCTTTGGACAGCCATGCGGCAAAGGCAGCCCAGGGCGCGACCAAGTCTTGACACCAGGTTTATGGTGCAGCCCTGGTGTGAGGAGCACAGCCCTGTCCCCATCTGTCTCCTGCTCCTCTGCCCACTCCCAGCTCATCTCTGTCCTGTACCTGCAGTAAGACCTCCCCCATTTCTCCGTACAGGCTGAGCATTCTTAAGACTGACTCTCTGAGCTCCAAGAGAGACCAATGAAGCCTATTAGACAATCAATCAGTCCATCAATCAACCAATCATCCATCAACCAGCCTGGAAAGAACAAAGCCCCAATTGAGATGAAGCTCACTAATTTGGAGAATTTGTTCATGTGTAATTAAAATGGAACAACTCTGCCCTGCTCTGGGATTAAAGAGTGTCCTTCCAGAGGCCATTGTTGGCTTTTATTTTCCTGTGTAGGAGGGGCGGGAGCTGGATGAGGGGAATGCGTGGGAAATCCTGTTCCGTTCTTTGTGTGGGTGTACTGTATATTCATGGTGTGTTTGTGTATATGTGTGATGTGTGTGTTTTTGTGTATGTATGTGGTTTATATATATGTTTGTGTATGTGTGTGTGAATGTGTGATATATATGTATGCATAATGCATATTGTGTATTGTGTGTTTATGTATGTGATGTGTGTGTATGGCATGTATATGTTTGTGTATATGTTTATGTGAGTGCATGTGGTGTATGGTGTGTAGTGTGTGTGTATGTGTGTGTGTGTGTGTGTGTTCTTTCTTGTACATAAACAACAACTTTCTGCCCCAACCCAGATGTGGAATGAGGGACTGGGGCTGTCCACGGCACTAGGTCTGCAGGGGTGGTGGGCTGGGTTCTGCCTGGCCCCTCCAGGGCCCAGAGAACCCAACCTCTACACTCCTTCCTCCAGGTCTTTCTTCCTCAATTCGCCAACCTTCCTGCCCAGCCTAACTCACACTAGTGTAGATTAGAAAGAGAGAGGACTTAGTGTGAGTCTTTTACAGCCTCTGGGGCCAAGGAAGCCCAGGCGTGGTCACTGGCCAGGCGACTGAGAGCAGTGATGTGGGCCCCCGGACTCGCTCAGTCCACTCCCTGCTGTCGGAATCTGCGTGGAAGAGAAGGGCTTCCACGAGAAACAGGGGAATTCAGGCAGAGCCCCTGGGTTTCTGTTCCCCAGCATCCAGACCTTCCATTTATTTATTTATTTATTTATTTATTTATTTATTTATTTATTTATTTCATTCTTTTCAAGACAGGGTCTCCCTGTAGCCCCAGCTGTCCTGGAACTCACTCTGTAGAGCAGGCTGGACTTGAACTCTCAAAGATCCGCCTGCCTCTGCCTCTGGAGCGCTAGGATTAAAGGCGTGTGCCACCAAGGACCCAGGCCCCGCCCGCCTGCCCCTCCTTCAACTCTTTGATGTTCTCCCAACCCAGCGCTGCAGATCTGTTCTGGAAATGCTGACAGTCCCTCTAGTCCCATCACGTGACTGATCCCACAGGTTAAGCACAGTGGGCGGGGGAGGTGGGGGGAGATGGTGGGTCATCATACACCCTGGGACACAGGCCTTGAACTTCCCCTGCTTGGTGGGACCTCGCCTGCTCTCCTATCCCCTAGGGGTGCAGGGGCATGTCACGCTGTCCAGGGTTGGCACAGAGGGGGTCTTCTCTTGTCTGAGTCAAGGTGGGCAGATGGTGAGGGACAGATGGCTAGGAGGGCGATATGTTCCTACTCCCGTGGGCCAGAAAGTGCACAGATTCAGGGTGAGATGTGTTTGTGGAAGGCAGACTGTGCCCACTTAGGGTTGGGGTGTTCCCAGGCACTTACTTGCTCCAGAGCACTTGTGCCACCAGCTTGGGGTGAGTGTGTGTGTGTGTCTCATTCCTGACTTTGCAGCGCCTTCCCTGTATTCTTCTCAAGCACCCCCTGCCCCCCTGCCTGCCAGTCCCACCGCTTTCTTTGTCTGTCTGGCTGTTCGCCTCTGTCAGGCCCTCTCACTTGCTCAGTCGGGGTGTTTACTGGATTGTTTTTCCGAGAGCTTTGAGGCAAGCTCTCCAGCCGTCAAACTCTGCCACCCATACTCTGCCCGGGTAATTTAAAGCTATAGTTAAATTATGACTTCTCCGGACCTGTTGTGGCACCCACGCCTAAGCCTAATTAAATGATCACATCCATTCTGAAGGCAGCTCTCCTCTCCCCTCCAACGTTAATTACAACATAAGAGGCTTTAATGGCCCGCCTCACCTCCAGCTCCTGGAAGGAAAGGTCAGGCGATTAATTTTCATCATTAATCTTTCCCCAATGTGGACACTGTGCTGTCACCGGAGCCTATTAAGCCCCCTTTGTCCCCCCTGCCACCCTCGCTCTCCCCTCACCCCCTCCTCCCTGAGTGACTGCAGAGAAGGAAAATATTTAAGAATCACTTTGTCTCTTTGCTCCCCTTCCCCCTTTCCTAGAGACAGCTCCTCTTTGGGGGGCTTAGGGGTGGGATAAGGGGGCGCCAAATTTGTTTCCTGTGGTTTCCCATTGCACACCTAGAAGACAGTTCATGTTCAAAGTGTTATGAGTCCCCACAGACTTGGGAGGTCTGAGGCTGGGTCTGTGGCCTTCCATCACTCCTGTTGGGAGTGTGGAGAGAGGACAGAGGTGCCACTTGTTAGTTCTCTGTTTGTTCCTTACAGAAAAAACTAGAAGGAATGTGTTGGTCCCCAAGGGTTCCTGTGGTGGTCTAGAGTCTTTTTCTGTCACCTTCTGCTGTCCTTTTATTTCTTCCTCCCTCCTTGCGGTTTCAGGTCCCTCCACGGGGAACATTCTAGATTTCTGCAGTTACAGAAGGCTGAGCCAAGGCCACTCTCCTCTCCCTCTCTCTCTGGAGCAACCAAGTCCATCAGACCCTTTGCTAAGAAGATGGATTTAAGATGAATCTCTTAGGAACCTGGGCTCTCCAGCATGCATGGCTGTCCTGAGCACATGGTGAGGAGGTGTTGTGTAGGGAGCATGAGACCTAGCACACAGAAAAGACAGACTTTGAAGGCTGAGGGACACACATGGGCAAAAGCCTAGGAGGGCCTGAAGAAGGCCCGAGGTTGTGTTTCCCTAGCATGCTGCCATCCGACAGTAGACCCCGGCAAGAAAGAGGATGCTGACTAGACTCTGCAGACTGCTTTTATTCCTATCCCAGGATTTATTTGATTTAAAATTCTAGGGGGCTAGAGAGATGGCCCAGCAGTTAAGAGCCCCCACTGCCCTGGTAGAGGACCCCAATTTGGTTTCCAGAACCTACATGTGGTGGCTCATAACTACCTGTAACTCCAGTTCCAAGGAGTATGATGGCCTCTTCTGGACTCTGTGAGGACCTTCACTCATGCATGCCCAAGCCCACATCAGACGCACACATATACACACGCATTCATTTTTATTATTATTATTGTTTTGGTCTTTTGGAGACGGGGTCAGCTGTCCTGGAACTCTCTATGTAGACCAGGCTGGCCTTAAACTCACAGAGATCCGCCTGCCTCTTCCTCCCAAGTGCTGGCATTAAAGGCGTGTGCCACCACGCCCAGTCTTATACACCCACTAAAAAAAAAATTCTAATCCAAGGCAGGCCTGGTGGTGATGTAGGCGTGGATTTCCACAGTTATAGAAGGCTTAGCCAAGGCCTCTTGTCTCTGTAGAAACCAACTACTCAGGAGCTCATTCACCGTCCTTCCCTGTTCTTCCTCCAGTACTCATAAGACAGAAAAGAAGCCTCTGGAGCTGGGCGTGGTGACGCACACCTTTAATCCTAGCACTTGGGAGGCAGAGGCGGGCAGATCTTTGTAAATTCAAGGCCAGCCTGGTCTACAGAGCAAGTTCCAGGACAGCTGGGGCTACAGGGAGACCCTGTCTCAAAAAGACCCCCCCCCAAAAAAAAGAAGCCTCTGGACAGGGCTGGTGGTTCAGGACTATAATGCCAGCTACTCCAGAGGCTGAGGCAGGAAGATTCTAGCTCAGGCTATGGAGTGAAGTCAAGACTAGCCTGGAGCAATTTGGTAAGACCCTGTCTCAAAATGAAAAGTAAAAGAGAAAACAAGAAAGAAAAAGAAAGAAAGAAAGAAAGAAAGAAAGGAAGGAAGGAAGGAAGGAAGGAAGGAAGGAAAGAAAGAGGGGCTGGAGAGATGGCCTAGTGGTTAAGAGCACTGACCGCTCTTACAGAGGACCCGGGTTCCATCCCCAGCACCCACATGGCAGCCTAGAACCATCTGAAACTCCAATTCCAGGAGAACTCCAGTTCCAGGGGAATCCAACACCCTCTTCTGACCTCCTTGGCATTGCACAACACGGGTGCACAAACTTGCATGCAGACAGTACATTCATACACATACAGAAATAAATAAAATTAATTTAAAAATTTTTTTAAAAAAAGAAAGAAAAAAAGAAGAAAGAAGGAAGGAAGGAAAGAAAGAAGGAAGGAAGGAACGAAAGAAAGAAAGAAAGAGAAAGGAAGGAAGGAAGGAAGGAAGGAAGGAAGGAAGGAAGGACTGGGGAGATAGCTCAGCCTGTAAAATGTGTGCTGTACTAGCATGAGGACGGGAGTGCCGATCTCCAGAACTCACATAAACTGGGCAGCAGTAGTTATAACCCCAGTACCGGAGGTGTGGAGACAGGCTCCCTGGGACTTGCTGGCCAGCCCATCTAGCCAATTGCTGAACTCTAGGTCAGGGAGAGGCCCAGTTTCTAAAGCATTAGATGGATTGAACTAGAGGAGGACACTAAAGATGGACCTCTGACTTCCACATGCATGCGCATCTATGCTTATGTATACAAATACACATATGAACCGGGTGTGGTGGCGCACGCCTTTAATCCTAGCACTTGGGAGGCAGAGGCAGGCGGATCTTTGTGAGTTTAAGGCCAGCCTGGTCTACAGAGTGAGTTCCAGGACAGCTGGGGCTACAGGGAGACCCTGTCTCGAAAAGACCAAACAAAACAAAACAAAAAACAAATACACATATGAATACATACACTCACACATAAAAGTAAATGGGTTTGGGATATATTTCAGTGGTAGAACACTTGCTCAGACAAGGCCCTGGGTTCTTGTACTACACAAAAATTCTTGTACTACTACTACAAAAAAATCTTCAGTACTACACAAAAATGGAGGAGGATGGTTAATACAGGAAAGAGTTCCTGGGAAGTGGAGGGGGTGAGGCTTAGCCAGATCATGAGGTGAAGTGGGGTACACAGGTGTGAGGTATGCCAGGACAGACAGGCAGCTGAAGCCTGGTCTCCTTACTGTTCTGGCTCTGTATGACACTCAGCAATGGCCTAGTGGCGAACAGACAAGGGGCTGGCCTGGAGGGGTGATGAAGAATGTGTCAATGGAGGAAGAGGAGCAGCATGTGAGGGTCTGTCCTTACAGACAGGCGACAGTCACATTCTGGCTCACATGCTCTGCTCCATGAAGCTACTCCACAGACATTCGCACCACCTATGTGAGGAGATTAAACCACATGCATGGGTCGTCGATATCTGAGGTTTTTTTGTTTCTTTCTTTTTTTTCTTTGAGACAGGGTCTCACTATGTAACGTTGGCGGCTGGCCTGGAACTCACAGAGATCCACCCGCCTCTACCTTCCAAGTGCTGGGATTAAAGGCATGTGTGCCTAAGGAGTTTCTTGAATGGTCTGAAGTGCCCCGCATGCAACATAGACCATCACATCAAAAATAACTGGTCCAAACCCCCAGAGACCAGGCAGCAGGAGGGAGGAACTGTTAGAAATTGTGGTTCCACTTGACAAATGCTGCATAGGAGTGGGAATATACCTGGGACACTGATCTCGCCTGCCCCACCCCAGCCAGGAAGGAAGGACAGCTCTGCCCCTGTGTTCACAGAGCCTGCACACCCTGTGATGAAGTAGGAGGGGCCCTTCCCACCCAAACTCAGTCTGAGACTTTCCATTTCTGGAATGGGGCAGAGGGGTAAGACTCTAGTTTGTACAAGGGCCTCGAAAGACCCCACAGTGATCCAAATTGTGTTCTGTGAGGCTGGTGGTCTCAGTCCCTGGTATTTGGAAAGAAGATGCTCCCAGGCCAGGACCCACAGGTTTGGGCCTGATTTTTAGGAAACTGTCCCTTTCCCTGCTCCCCCTCCCCCACAACCTGCCCAGCGTGGGCATCTGTTACTCCTAGAGCCCAGATTGGCCCTCCCCATCCATAGCTCACTCTCCCCTATGCCCCCTATGCCACCTCAAGGACATTGGGGACATCACGTCCACAGAGCCCTGCACAACGGGTAATAATAATTAATAACCATTAGGAACAATAAGACCAGTGCCCAGTCAGCCCAATGTGCGGCCTCGGCTTTTTCCTTTCTTCTTGGTTCTTCTTTTTTTTTTTTTCCCACTTTAATGAAAACAATGATTTGACTTTGAAGAAAGTGACTTTTTAAAAAGTGAAGCTGGATTGAGTTCCTCCTCACCCCCTCCCCCGCCCACGGCCCCCCTTTCCTTCTGAGTTCCTCCTCCTATCTGGCCCCCTCCCCATTTTTCTCTCTCCCTTTTTTCTTTTTCTTTTAATACTCTGCGTTCTATCATGCAAATCCCCTTTCAAATTATGAGAGTATTAGAGCCATCAGCGGTAATGTCACCGCCACAAAATGAGAGTAGGGACTTAAGCACCTAACGAACAATGAAATGTAGGGGCCCTGGGACAGGACAATTAAGAACTGGGCTTAGCCAGCCAGGGAAATTTATTGCTATCAAATCCATATTTCTATTTTCCCCCTGAACAGTAACCTATTTGAATATGATTAAAGGGTTTCATTACGGCAGAGAGAAAGGCCCGTGTCCCGCGGTTCCTTGTGAGCTCACAAACAGGCGTGGAGCTTGGTGCCTTGGTGAGGGGTACCTTAGGGAAGGCTGTGGGGAGGGGAAGGTCGTAGAGGACCCCGGGGGCGAGGGGTCCAGATATGGAACACTGGGGGGTTGGCACCCAGTGAATGATGTGGTTGGCTGGCCATGGGGTCTCAGGGTCTCTGATGTATTCTTTCTGGAGGTGCTGGAAGATTCTATAGCGGGGGGGGGGGGAGACTGAGGCCATAAATTGAATGAGTTGGTGAAGGACTCAGATTGGATCTGGAGTAGATTCAGATTAATAGATCTAGGGATCCGTGATCCCAGTAGGCATTCCCCTCCCCCCCTCCCATCCATCACTTCCCCCCTTTCTCTCCTTCTTCTCCACTTTCTCTTTTCTTAACATGTGCTTAACTGTGCAAGACTATACACTAGAAACGGAGAGCAGGCCCTGCTAGGGGGAGAATATCGATGGTGGAGACGGCAGACTGGGAATGACCTTGTCACTCAAGATTGAGAGTTGAAGGCATCTGAGACCAGGGTGGGCAGCGTGCACGTGCGCGTGTGCAAACAACACCACACCACACAACTACACACACACACACACATGTAAATTAGCGAAAGATTCAATGAATAAAGTCCAGAGAGGTCAAACAACTTGCTCACACAGGTTATGAATGACAGAGCTGGAGTTTGAACTCAGGCTCTGCGTGTCACCTGTGCTCACGCACATGTGATTTCTGGTGGGGTTCAATGGCTCACCCTTGAGCTATGGAGTGTCTTTTCTTTCTTCTCGTTTAAAAAGCCCTTGGACCTAAGAAATGCACATTAGCCAGATCAGATCAGCGTTGACACCCTGGCATGGTCGGTGTGACAGAATGTTGAGAGGGGGCCTCGGCCTTGCAACCGCGCCGCGTGCACAACACACACACACACACACACACACACAGGCAAATGGAGAATCGGAATACTAGGTGTGAAATGGTGAGGAAAGGGGCTGAGGCAGAGCAAGAATGAGGCAGGGTGTGGGACCAAATGGCTGTGAGTGGAGTTCCTTCCTGGCCTTCCAGTGGCCCAGATGGGAGACGGCAGCCTGGGAGTGGGCAGCCGCCATGACAGAGCCTGGTTTGATGATCTGACAGGCTGAATGGAGTGACTGGAATCAGTGACAAGACTGATGTGTTCTTGAGTTTTCCTAGCCTTGGCACTTTTTTTTCCCTCCTTGAGACAGGCTCTCATGTAGCTCAGGCTACTTTCCACCTGGTCTTGTAGCCGAGGCTGGCCTTCTTGAGTGCTGCAATTCCAGGTGTCCGTCTTCCCCCTTTCTGGTAGCGTCTTGTCCTCTAACTCCTTTCACGTGTCACGTCTACAGCACCAAGAATGAGTGCTGGCCTGGTTCACCTGACACTTTGGCATCACAGGGCCAGGCAAGAGGAAGGCATGAGAGGGGTTGGTCAACAGGAGGGGAAGATCCCTCTGATGTCTTGCATCACTCTTCTCGAGAGACTGTCCCTGGCTTCCCCTTACCCCAGTATCTTATAACAACTCCTCCATTTGTAAGCCCTCCCACTCTGTCCTTCAAAGCCTACTGTATCCATTTATCCCTTGATTCTGCCTGCATCCATCCATCACTCAACAAACACTTGTTAAGGGTGGGATATAGTGGCACACACCTTTAACCCCAGCCCTTAAGAGTGTACTTGAGGGTTGGAGAGCTGGAACTCACTCACTCAGATATCCAACAATAGCTTCTTATGTGTCTTGGGGCACAGCAGAGCAGCTTGCCTGTTGCCTGCAATTTGCTGAAAGGGTTCAAAGTAGATAGACCAAAGGCACGGAAGCGATAGGGAAAGGCTGGAGGCTGCAGGGTACACTAAAGCTGAGTTTTGAAGCTGGGCAGGGTCCGTACACCTTTAATCCCCAGCACTCAGGAGGCTGAGGCAAGAGGCTGGCTGTAAGATGAAGGCAAGTCTTGGCTGTATAATGAGACTGTCTCAGATGAAAACAAAATACTTTGAGCTTTGAGTAGATGTGGTCAGTTTCCCAGCATCCCCTGGGCTATCACGTGTCTTCATCTCTAAAGTCCAGGCTAATCCTAGTTCATTGTCACATGCCTTTGGTCTCAGAAACCAGAGATTGGGGGAAGGGGACTCAGATGTGCTGCTTGCTTTCACCCTCCTCTCTCTCTCTCTCTCTCTCTCTCTCTCTCTCTCTCTCTGCCAGGATGTTGCCCCCCTGCAGGGAAGGAGTGGCTGGATTCTCAGCTCTCCCTTGCCCCTTTCTCTCACCTTTTCCTTCCTTCCCCAAGGCTGTCAGTTTAATGGACAGGTATTTAATTCCAGCCTGGCAGGTGCCTGGAAATGCCAGCCTTGCTGCACATCAGTGTTCAGAGTTTGCTGTTAGGAGAGCAGCAGACACTGAACCTTGCCATCCCGAGCAGCCTTCTCTTCCTCAGGCTCCTGTCACTGGGTTGTCCCTTTCTCAGTGATGTTTTACACAGCTGAGCTCAGGGGCCCTGCAGAAGAGGCAAAGACACTCCCTGATTGCCACCCATAGCTGAGTGCCACCAGCTTCCTGAGTGCTGAGGCCATCAATAATGACCCTGGCACATGCCAGGCCTGCTTTTTAGCTATTAAAATCATATAATAGTTGAAGCACACCGCTCCTGGAGCCCCTGGGTGGACTTGGCTTCTCTAACCTGCGGAAACTGTTGTCTCACAACCAGCCGCTCTCAGGCTGAAGTCAAAAACTGCTTGCTCGGGGCTGGAGAGACGGCCTAGTGGTTGAGAGCAGGCCTCTTGCAGAGGACTGGGGTTCGATCCCCAGCACCCACATGGCGGCCGAGAACTGTCTGAAACTCCAGTTCCAGGAGAACTCCAGTTCCAGGGGAATCCGACACGCTCTTCTGACCTCCGCGGCGTTGCACGACAAGGGTGCACAGACTTGCATGCAGACAGTACATTCGTACACATACAGAAATGAATAAAATTAAAAAAAAAACAAAAAACTGCTTGCTCATTCCCAGCCTAGGGAGTACATAGAGGAAGTCCCTAGGATCTTCTCAGAACACCCTGGAAGGTTGGATATGGAGGCTGGAACATGGCCCACAGCTCACTGTATCATGCCACCCCCAGAAGAACTGGATACCCAGTTCCTCTGTGAGTCTTGGGGAGAGGGACTCCGGGCTTTGATTAGGGACAGGGTTGCAATTACAAAGGAGTCTCTTTGGAGGTTAAGGATAAAGCTTGAGGAACTGAGTCAAAAATAGGAGACTCAAAAAAAAAAAAAATAGGAGACTCGCCTTGGCTGATGAGATGGCTCAGTGGGTGAAGACGCTTGCTGCCAAGCCTGAAGACCTGAGTTTGATCCCTGGAACCCACAGGGTAGAAGGAGAGAACCAACTCCTGCTAGTTGTCTATTCGCTTCCACATGCATTGTTGGGGACTCTAAGGCATATCAACTCTAGCCAGATGACAGAATCAGGCAGCCCAGCTCAATGAAGGCACCTAAATTACATTTCAGAGGGACTGTGGGCTCACCCTGGCACACAGCTTCCCTCCAGGTCCTTCCTGCCCACCCGTGCCCACCTCCCTCCTGTTCATTTATCTATTTCTTTTTCTTTGACTCTCTCCTACCTGTCCCCAACCCCCAAGACCTCCACCCACCCGCATACCCCAACGAGGCATCACGGTTCCTAACGAAACGGAACCACTGGCAGATGAAATATATTACTATTAAATACTTAATTCTTCTAGTGAGCAGAGAGAAGGCAGCATGAATATGATTATTAAAGAAAATTACTTTGGCTGATCAGATATTTCTGCATACTAATTTCTGACCCCTCTTCCCTCACTCCGCTTCTCATCCCTTAGAGACCAGGACAGATAAAATTCTATCACAAATAGCTGATTACCAAGGCTTGCATTAAAAATCACATTTTCCCCCACCTCTCTTTCTCTGGTCCTCCCCTCCCCCCTTTTTTTTTAATGCCGATGTCCTTGCTTAGAAAAGGGGTAACCCTAGATAGCAGCTATGGGTTGGACATTAAGTAAACTCTACTCTGTCCTCCCTAACTATGTATCTAACCAGCCCCCTAAAGGGGCAGGAGGTCCCCTTAGCTCAAGGGACTCTGTTCCCAGGTGTTTATCACAGCCTCTTGCTTCAGTGTTCTGTCCTTGAGTACAAGGTAGAGCTTGCCTATCGGCCAAGATGGCTGACTGAACAAAGGGTGGGATATGAAACCTTTAAGAGAGGGTAGGAAGCCGGGCATGGTGGCACACGCCTTTAATCCTAGCACTCGGGAGGCAGAGGCAGGTGGATCTTTGTAAGTTCAAGGCCAGCCTGGTCAACAGAGTGAGTTCCAGGACAGCTGGGGCTACAGGGAGACCCTGTCTCGAAAAGACCCCCCCCCAAAAAAAGAGAGTAGGAAGTAAGAGGAAGACAGCATTCCAAAGAGGAGTCATCTTCACACTGTTGAGAGCTTTCTGATTGGCTGTGCTTTAGTTTTCTTTGTAAACATCTGGGGAGAGCCAACAAGGAACTCATTCACCCATTAAGTCAGTAAGTTTTACGTATGAATAATGGTATGTGTGCATAGCCACTCTATGGTGCAGAATTATACTTGGTCCTTTAATACCTTGTCTTACCCATCTGCAAAATGGGATACCCACAGTGTGCACTTCATAGGATTATTCTGAGAATTTATGTGTTAAATATGGAAAGCAGTTAGAACACTGCCTAGCAGTGAACAAGGACCATGTGAGGACTCTCTATTGTGATTATCACTTACTATTATTACTGTGGCTATATATAATTTTAAAATGCAGCTTCCACCTGCTAGTGAGTGACATCGTCTCCCCAATCATAGGGAGCTTCTTCGACCTTCTTCTCCACATCAGTAATACCAAGGTTCTAATTTTCTTTTAGGCTGTGTGTAGTTTTGACCACCCCCCCATCCTCCTGCCCCAACCCCCAGAGTGTGGAATTACAGGTGTGTAATACAGCATCCTGCTTTCATAAGGTTCTTTATTTTATTTATTATTTTTATTTTATGTGTATGAGTGTATTGCCTTCATGGATGTAAGTAAACCTGCATTGTGTAATGCTGGAGGAGATCAGAAAAGGGGGTTGGATCCACTGGAACTGGAGTTACAGAAGTTTAGCCATCATGTGGGTGCTGGTACTTGAACCTGGGTCCTCTGCAAGAGCAGTCAGTGCTCTTAACCACTGAGTCATCTCTCCAGTCTTGAAAGCAATTTCTTTTTGTCTTTTTGAGACAGGGTCTCCCTATAGCCCCAGCTGGCCTAGAATTCACTCTGTAGAACAGGCTGGCCTTGAACTTACAAAGATCCACTTGCCTCTGCCTCTGCCTCCCGAGTGCTAGGATTAAAGGCGTGTGCCACCATGCCTGGTTTAAAGACCATTCTTAGCCACCATGTGGGTGCTGGGAATAGAAACCAGGTCCTCTGTAAGAGCAATCAGTGCTCTAACCACTGAGCAATCTCTCTAGCCCCGAAAGCAATTTTTAACATGTATTTATTTTGTGTGCTTGTCTGCTGGGCATGTATGTAATTTCCACAGAGCCCATGTGGAAGTCAAAGACAACTTGTGGGATTCGGTTCTCTCCTTCCACCATCTACGGGATTGATCTCCTAGCTTAGGTGGTCAAGTTTAGTGGCAAGTGTTTCCAGCTGCTGAGCCATCTTGTGGACCCTGGGACAAGTTCTTAATGCTTCTCAGACCTTCTGAATGACCCCTGGAGCCCACTGGGAATTCCTTCTCAGTTCAGCTCACCAGTGCTGGAGCAATTACCAGGGTTCTGACAATAGAGGTGGTGAGGGGAGTGTGCTAAAAATACACCCATTCCCCACAGTCCCATAAGCCTTCAATTTACCTGCTTTTATAAAAAGATGCTTCCTTAGGTGTCACCCTGTGGAAGGTATAATTACAGCCTGGGAATGTTAATTCCTTTGCTCCTGATAAGCAGGATCTCCGCTCTGCGGGGCTCCTGTCCTCCTCAGAGCCTTGGGAGGGGAGATGGGCAGGCACCAGGAGGGGACCAAGGTGGGAGGGATACCAGGCCTAGAGCCTATGTTGGGCGGTGGTGGGGGTCACACCCTTAACAGCAATGGGCTCTGTAGATCTGGCCGAAGCCTCGAGGAATCCCTTAGATAGCTGGGGCTGGACAGCTGGTACCCGGGACAGAGACCTTGCCAGGCTGTGGGGAGGTGCCTGTTTCATACTACGTCCCAGGTCCCAGAACTTCATCAGTACCTTCTCTCCCAATTCATTTTCCTTGTCTTTCCAGGGGGCTGGCTGTAGTGGTCTTCCCTCTAGGTCCGGGCAAAGTGACATACCTTTGGGAGTGTGAGCAGGACCTCACAGCAGCCTAGATAGATGGTCGTTCATTCCTAATAACGTTTTCCTTGCAAACTGCCTCAGTGTGTCCTTTAGAGTAGGCATTGGGTCACGGTGGCAGAGTTCACAGTGCTGAGAGAGAGGAAACAGCTTTAGGCGTGTGTAGCAGGGCTTAGGGCACACTGTAGGCTGTTTCCAAGGAAGTAAAGGAAGACGTGGCCTCCTGGCCTCCCCGCTCCCTTTCTGTCCCCCTTCCATCTTTTTGGAACCTGGAAGTCAGAGAGAAAATGTCATTCTGTGCTCCATGTCCTCACTGGCTGCGAAGCTCCCTCAGCATCATCAGAGCGAGGCTTCCTTCCCACTTCCCTGATGACGTGTCTGACCCGGATGCCATGCGTGCCTCGCTCCTTCATGTCGTAACTCTTCTGCCAACTCTGATCATTTTATTCCCTGTGTTGTTCCCAGGCTCACAGATACCCATTAAATGTTTGTGAATGAGGCTGGAGAGATGGCTCAGCAGCTAAGAGCACTGGCTACTCTTGTAGAGGACTCAGGTTCCAGCACCTACATGGTGGCTAACAGTTGTCTGTAACTCCAGTTCCAGGGGATCTGACGTCCTCTTCTGACCCTCATGAGAATTGCATGACATTGGTGCACTTACATATATGCAGGCAAAACACTCATACACGTAAAATAAAAATAATAAATAAAATATTTAAATGATTGTGAATGGGGGGGGTCTGGACAGATGGCTCAGTGGTTAAGGGCACTTACTGCTTTATTAGAGAGTTGGAGTTCAGATCTCAGCACCCATACTGAGTGGTTCACACATACCTGTAACTCCAATTCCAATAGATACAAGGCCTCTTTCTGACCTCAGTGGGCACCTGCACACACATGTGTATACTTAGACACACATAGAACTAAAATAAATCTTTAAAAAATGTTGGTGAGTGAATTGAACAGTTCTGAAAGGATTTCCAATCGGTATTGCCCCCCCACCCCATGCCTTCGGGATTGTTAGGACCTGATTTGTAGGATGTCCACGTGGAAGACAAAGAGGACAAAGCAAGGCCGACATGTTGTCCTGTTGGGAAGAAGATTTTGTGGGGAGGATTAGCATTGAGTGAGGCTTCAGGCTGCTTGGTCTTGTAGGAGAGGATTTGAGGCTCCTGCCCAGAGCAGGGTTGATTTGGATGCAGCTGAGTTTTTGAGAGAGGCAGAGAGAGACAGAGGTGTTGAGAGACAGAGGTGTTGAGAGACAGAGGTGGTCTACATTGGGTGGGAGACAGAGGCTGTCTACGGTGGGGGGAGAGGAGGGAGACAGAGGTGGTCTACAGTGGGGGGAGGAGACAGGTGTTCTACAGTGGGGGGGAGGGGGGAGACAGAGGTGGTCTACAGTGGGGGGAGAGGCAGAGGTGTTCTACAGTGGGGGGGGGAGACAGGTGTTCTACAGTGGGGGGGAGTGGCAGGCTGACTTTCCTCCTTTCTTCAACACAGTCCTCCTGCTCTGTCCCTGAGCCTTGCCTCTGTGTCTCACTTCCTGGTGACAACATCCTTCCCCTTCAGCTCTCCTGATCCTCCCGGTCCCCCTTGGTAGGCCACCATCCAGGAGAGCACTTCTCACGAGCTTCATCCAGAGCAAGGCCACGCCATCCATTCCAACTTACAAAATTGCACAGTGGCTTAGTCTCCAACTTCCTCCTTGGTCCCCTTAAGCAATGTTTTCCTTTTCTTTTTTTTTTTGAGACAATGTCTTACTTTGTAGACCAGGCTAGCCTTGAACTCACAAAGATCCACCCCTGAGTGCTGGGATTACTTGGCCTTCCTCCTCCCTCCCTCCCTCCCTCCTTCCTTCCCTTTCTTTCTTTCTTTCTTTCTTTCTTTCTTTCTTTCTTTTTTTTTCTTTCTTCCTACCTTCCTTCCTTCCTTCCTTCTTTTCTTCCTTTCTTTCTTTCTTTCTTTCTTTCTTTCTTTCTTTCTTTCTTTCTTTCTTTCTTTCTTATCCTCTTTTGCAAGATCTCATGTATCCCAGGCTATCCTCAACTCACTAAGTAGTCCAGGATGACTTTGAACTTTCTAATCTTGCCTTCACCTCCTGAATGCTGGGATTATAGGCATATGCTACCACTCCCTGCATGTTATTCTGGGGATCCAACCCAGGGTTTGTGGCTTGCTAAGCAAGCACTCTACCAACCGAGCTACATCCCCAGCCCACCCTGGCAATCCTGGGTTTAAATGCTCAGTCTTCTACTTAGTAGCTCATAGGCTCTGGGTCTGCCACTCCTGTCTTAAAGTGGGAATATGCATACTGCACCCTCCTAGGAGTGTTCTGAGGATGAACTGCAGCTAGGGTCGGGCATAAGGGGATGTCAGACCCCCTCCTAGCATGCCATTCTTCTGCATTGTCTTTCATGGGCTGTAAATATTTAACCATTGGGATCGTTGGTTATATAGGGGGCAGCCAGCCTAGCCTTCCACCACAGCTCCACGTAGCTGTAAGGAACCTCTCCAAGTAAGTGGACCACAATGTTATTAAACTCTGGACACATGCAATCCAATGACCACTAAGCTGCTAAAGAAGAGAGGACCTGGATGGAGCCAGAGAGGCCTTGGTTTCCCTGGCCATCTTAGTGTCTCAGCGGAGTTCCACAGTGGATTTCATGAAAAGCAAGCTGGCAGAATGGCTTGGAAGGGGCAAGGTAGAGGTTCTGTCTCAACAAAGCCTGGTCCGGGAGGGGAAAGAAGAGGGGTGAGCACCCCACTGTTGGCTGGGCTGGACAGGGTGGGTGAGTGGACGTGATGTCTAGCGTGAGGTAGCTACCTTGCCCCACCTCCTGCCGAGTGAAGGACCCTGGGAGCAGAGGTGGGGGTACTCACCCGACCCTCTGGGGAGCTGACAGGCCTGAGATGCTGGGGAACACTGGTCCCAAGGCTGTATATACACAAGGCCCGGAATGTTTATTTTTCCTTATTGACTTTCTCCAAATAAACCCCTGGCGGGCAGAAAGGGGCCCCCAGCAGCAGCTGTTTACCCAGTGTTTGTGATAAAGGGCCTTCACCATAGCAACAGGTGGCAACGTGTGTGTGTGTGTGTGTGTGTGTGTGTGTGTGTGTGTGTAGCTCTGGGGGTACATGGTAGGGCTGTGCTTACTCAGTGGGAAAGAAAAAAGTCAGGGAGAGAGGAAGGCAGGAAGGAAGGAAGGGAGGGTGGAAAGGGAGGGAAGGAGGGAGACAGGCCCTTTAGGACTTAGGATGGAAGGCAGGGTGGGGCAGGGACGTGAACAGAGAGGGCAGGGAAAAAAAATAACAGGAAGAGTTGAACAGTTTATGGTCTCAGGGAAGTTTCTTAAAAATTTTATTTTTATTTATGTGTCTGTATGTATGTTTATTTATGTGTCTGTGTGTAGTACGTTTGTTTATGTGTCTGTGTATATGTACGTTTGTTTATGTGTCTGTGTGTATGTACGTTTATTTATATGTCTGTGTGTATGTACGTTTGTTTATGTGTCTGTGTGTATGTATGTTTATGTGTCTGTGTGTATGTACGTTTATTTATGTGTCTCTGTGTATGTATGTTTGTTTATGTGTCTGTATGTATGTACGTTTATTTTGCGTCTGTGTGTATGTATGTTTATTTATGTGTCTGTGTGTATGTATGTTTATTTACGTGTCTGTGTGTAGGTATGTTTCTTTATGTGTCTGTGTGTATGTATGTTATGTACATGCAGGTACTCACAGAGGCCAGAAGACACCATCAGACGCCCTGAAGCTGGAGTCACAAGCAGCTTTGAGCCACTTGATTTGGGTGTTGAGAACTGAATTTGGGTCTTCTGTAAGAACCAACAAACTCTTAAGTGCTGAGCCATCTCTCCAGCCCCAGGTAAGCTTTCTCCCCTCCCCTCCCCTCCCCTCCTCTCCCCTTTTTCTTCTCCGTTCCTGAGACGAGAGTCTTACTATGCTGCCCAGACCAGCCTTGAAGTCCTGGGCTTCGCTGTCCTCCTGCTTTCGTCGTCAGCCTAGCTGGGATGCCAGGCACATGTCCCATGCTTGGCCCATATGCATGCTTAAAGAACTGCTTTCTGTTCCCTTCATTTGGCATGTAGAAGGTATTGTATATCTCACTCATATTTTCTGGTAGAACAGGAATTGTGTTTACATTTCTTTAAATCCCGACTCTGCCAGGAACAACAGATGCGAAATAGGTATTTACTGAAGAAGTACTAATTCAGAGACTTTCAGATCTAGTTCTGACTCTGCCTTCTACTAGCTAAAGTGACTAGACACATTTACGCTCAAGCCTGTGCACAGAGGCCTCTGTTATCACTGTCTCAGCAGTGACCTCCATCAGAGTGACGCTGACAGGTACCACTTCCTAGTTCGACACTCTTTGGAGCATTTTATATTTCTTATGCAATAATTCTAATCACACTTCCACAAAGCTGGTGCTGCTTGCCACCATTGTTGTTATAGACACCCAGTGGGCTGCTTACTTGTAAGTGTCTACTTGATGTACCCTAGACTCACCTGGGAAGAGAGTTTTGATTGAGGAATTTTCTAGATCAGGTTGGCTTGTGGGCATGGCCACTGTGGGCAGCACCACTCCCCAGGCTAGACCCTGAACTGTCCAGGAGTGAAGAAAGCAAACTGGACACAGCCCACAGGCAGCGAGGCACACTGTTTCTCTCTTGACAATGAATGCGAGTTGATCAGCTGCTTCAAGCTCCTGCCATTAAGACCCCCCCCCCAGCCATCGCTGTGACTCGGAGTTGGGAGCCGTGTAAGCCCTTTCTTCCTGAGGTTGCTTTTCCTCAGGCTCTTTCACCACAACAGCAGAAAAGAGACTAGACCACCTACATACTCAGCAGTGTATAATGTACCCAACAAACATCAGTAGTACAGTTCAGACCCAGGAAGTCTTGTGTCTATGCCTCTTGATTCCTGTAACAACAATAATGTGCTTACATGGTGAGGTTACATAGTCCATCTCACTAAAACACGAGCCTGGAAATTTTGCTATGAGGGTGTCGCTAAGGGGGATCCCCTGGGACTCTGGGTGGACCGAGGCTTCCCAGCCAGAAGCCCTGCTTGTCTGTCCCAGGAGCCCATTCTGCCCACTGGCTCCCTGTGGATGCCCACAGGCTTGGCCAGCCTGGAAGTCCAGAGACTCTTGCTCTTCCTGAGTACATTCTATGACCTAGACCCCCTCCCCATGATACCACCTTGTACTCTGCTGTTGAGTTGTCACCAGTTCACCATCTTTCTGGGGGTCTCTCCTTCTCTTGCCTCCCCTCCCAGGTCTGCTCAGCAGCTATGCCATATGGAATAGGAGCTCTCTCTTCTGGGCTTGGCATTCGTGGATGCAGAGGACTGGTGGCGGAGAGTCCCCTCCTGCTTTTGGAGTTCACTCATCTTGGGACAAGTCAAAACGTGGAGACATCAGAGCTCAGAACATTAGGAGTGTGGTAGCTAACTGGTGACATTGTAGTACTGATGAACCTCAGCATCACTCAACACTCAAGCCTGTTGCCCTTGAGTTAAAATTGGCTCTGGATGGGAGCACGAGTGCGGGTCAAGGAGATAGAAAGGGGACGGTGACATGGGAAAGAGAGGTTGGGGGGCAGTAATGTAGTACCTGTGACAGGAAAGGAGAAGGTGGATACTGAGCTGAGCGGAAGAGAACTGGTAGGAGGAGGATGGAGCGCAGGGGAGGAAGCGGGAAGTGGGGGGGCAGAGGAAGGGGAAATGGTAGGGAACAGAGGAGGAGGCAGAGAGTAGGGTAGGGGGGCTGGGAGACTGAGGGATAAGGAGAAGAAGAGGGGGCTGGAGTATAGGGAAGAGTGTGGAGGAGGGGGATCAACCAAAGACATGTATGAAAATGTACGTACGTATGAAAATGTATGTATGTATGAAAATGTACGTATGTATGAAAATGTATGTATGTATGAAAATGTACGTACATATGAAAATGCTCTAATGAAGCCCATTGCTTTCTAAGCTAATTTTTCAAAACTAAAAAAAAATTGCATTTCCCTATGCTTCAGTGATAGTTGTGTGTGTGTGTGTGTGTGTGTGTGTGTGTGTGTGTGTGTGTGTCTGTGGGCTTTGCTTAGGCACAACCATTCATCAGTAGCTGAAATTTAGAGACACGAATGTTCCTTCACAGCAGCCAGAGAGGATGGGTCCTGCGTAGGAATGAACACGGAAGTGCTTTAGTTTCCTTTTAGAGACAAGATCTCATGTAGTCAAGGGTGGTCTTGAGCTATGTAGCTGAGGACGACCTTGAATTTCTGACCCTGCTGCCTCTACTTCCTAAGTGCTGGGATTAGAAGTATATACCAACGCTCTGGTTTTATGTGGTGCTGGGGACGGAGCCAGGCCTTCCTGCATGCTAGGCAAGAACTACATCAACTGAGCTGCATCACAGCCCTGTAGCAAAATCTTTTGATCTGTTCTCTTGGTTTGGTTGTTTTGTGAAACCAACAGCCAACCAACCAACCCTGAAACCATCCACCTGAGAAATCAACCAACCAGCCTACCAACCAACCAACTAACCAACCAACCAACCTACCAACTGACCAACCAACCAACCACCCAAACAACCAACCCTGCAACCAACCAACTGACCAATCAGTCAAACAACAAACTAATCAACCAACTAACTAACTAACTAACTAATCAAGTAACCAAGCA
>VZQC01002072.1:790731-803959 GCA_009823505.1 Rhizomys pruinosus | reverse complement strand
TCCTCTCCTTTCCTTTCCTTTCCTTTCCTTTCCTTTCCTTTCCTTTCCTTTCCTTTCCTTTCCTTTCCTTTCCTTTCCTTTCCTTTCCTTTCCTTTCCTTTCTGGAAAGAGCTTTTTAAAAATGTATTTATTTTTATTTTATGATGTATGAGTGTTTTGTCTACATGTATGTAAGTGCATTCATGTGTGCAATGCCCTCAAAGGTCAGAAGAGGGTGCTGGATTCCCTGGAACTGGAGTCATGGACAATTCTTAGCTGCCATGTGAGTGCTGGGAACTGAACCCTTGTCCTCTACAAGAGCAGCCAGTGCCCTTAACCAATGAGCCATCTCTCCAGCTCCCCTAGAGCAGCTTCTCAAGAGAACTCCTGATAGCCCAAAGGAGAGGAAGATATGCAGAGAAACATGTCCCCTGACTAACGGAGGTAGCTGTGCGCAGGGCACCCTGCAGAGGAGCTGACAGCACCTGTTTGGTGTGGGTTCTTGTGCTTTGGGATGGAGCACAAATGTGAGAGATGCATATTTAAGTCTGTATGTGTGTCTTTCCTCTACTGCTGAGAAGGGAGGGTATAGTTCTCTGGGGCTGCTATAGGGACATGAAGCCCTGGTGTCTCTGAGGAATGTAGCCTCTCCCAGTTCTAAAGGCCTCAGGTGGAAGTCTGGGACCAGTGTGGTGCAAGGTTGGCTGGCTCCAGGCTCTCCTCTGTCTCCCAGCTTCTCCTGACTGTGGCACCTTTGATGCTTCTTAGCTGGCAGACATATCTGCCCCGTCTCCTGTTTCAGGCAGCATTCCCCTGTGTTTCTGTGACCACAGTTGTATATCCTCCTTTGGGGTGTGTGTGACAGAGGGTCTCATTAGGGCCTGGAACTCTCTATGTAGCCCAGGCTGGCCTCAAATTCACAGAGATCCAGCTGCCTCTGGCTCCTGAGTGCTGGGATTAGAGGCATGCGCCACCACGCCTGGCTGTGTCAGTTTCTTCCTCTGTACCAACAGTACCCATCTCAGTCCTGTGAGAACCACAAGGTGGTTCAGCTCCAGGCACAACCCAAAGCTTGGCCCATTCTGGCTATTTTCCTCAAGCCCTGGGTTCTCCTCAGCAGTCTGGAAACTCACTTGGGAATGCCCCACCAGGATGCTGCCCACTCCTACAGACCCAAGCCCATGTTCCAGAAGTGCATGTGTGGCCCACATGCCAAGGGGGCATGTGGACATGGCCCTGGCTGAGTCTGCCCCAGAAACCTGGTGCAGGTGAGAACATTAGCGAGGAATCTGTAAGCTGGACACAGAGTGCCCGCCCCAGCCTGTAGCTCACCAGGGGCTCACATGAAAAGACTCAGAGGGGACAATGTGACAGGAGTCCAGTGCAGACACACATATCACAGAGCTATGTCATGGACACACCTCACACACTTCATACACCTGTGCATTTCTTAGACATCTCATATACATAACCTCACACACACATACTTCATACATACACACACCTCATTTGCCTTACATGAATACCTCACCCAGATATCTCATAGACATACCTCACATACCTGACACACCCCATACACACCTCACACAGATACCACACACACACACACCTCACACACACCTCACACACCTCACACAGATACCACACACACACCTCACACACACCTCACACACCTCATACAGATACCACACACACACCTCACACACACCTCAGACACCTCACACATACCACACACACACCTCACACAACTCACACAGATACCACACACACACCTCACACGCCTCACACAGATACCATGCACACACACCTCACACACATCACACAGATACCACACACACACCTCACACAGATACCACACAGACACCTCACACACCTCACACAGATACCTCATACAGATACCACACACACACCTCACACACACCTCAGACACCTCACACATACCACACACACACCTCACACAACTCACACAGATACCACACACACACCTCACATGCCTCACACAGATACCATGCACACACACCTCACACACCTCACACAGATACCACACACACACCTCACACAGATACCACACAGACACCTCACACACCTCACACAGATACCTCATACAGATACCACACACACACCTCACACACACCTCAGACACCTCACACATACCACACACACACCTCACACAACTCACACAGATACCACACACACACCTCACACGCCTCACACAGATACCATGCACACACACCTCACACAGATACCACACACACACCTCACACAGATACCACACAGACACCTCACACACCTCACACAGATACCACACACACACACCTCACACACCTCACACAGATACCACACACATACACCTCACACCTTACATATATGCGCACTTCACACACACACATACCTCACACCCCCACACACACATACTCGCCCTACAGATGCCCACTCACAGGCAGCCATAGACACTTGGAAACTCATCTCCGATCCCTTGGATACCAAGAGTCTGCACAGTTCAGCAGAACTCACATTTGTTTGTTGATGTGTGAATCTTTCTTGAACACCCACTATGTGTCGTGCACTTCTCTATGTCTGTGGACAAACCATGGAGGTGATATTTCATCAGAGAGACAGATAGCAAGAAAAACAAAAAGGCAAATTACATTGTCCAGGAAAAGGAATTTAGAGCTGTGGAGAGAAGAGGGGGGAGGGAGGGAGGGAGGGAGGGAGGGAGGGAGGGAGGGAGGGAGTAGGTTAAATGCATCCTCCCTGGCAGTGTAGCTGAAGAGGTGGACTGGGGAGGGGGGCTGGAGTGGGACATTTGTCTAGGGCTCATGGACTGGCTTCTGAGGCCCCTGTCAAGGTCCCTGCAGCCGGCGTCCCTCCCCCGGGACTGTTGCTCTCTAACTGCAGCATGTCACCCTCCTCGTTGCTATTCTAATCCTCATTACGGAACTGTCCTCACACTCAAACACAACAAGTACACAGAGCTGGCTGTTCCACCGCGGTGGGGAGACAGGGCATGTCGCTGGAGCTGCTGGAGAGAGCAGTCACAGTCACCGGGAGGGAGGACAAGTTGATGCCTTAGGGAGGCAGCTTCTTCCTAGTGTCAACTTTTTCTCTCCTCTCGGTCCTGTTATCAGCCCGAGAAGGAGGCTCCGGATAATTGTTTATTGCAGGCTGGTGCCTGCCACCCACTCTGGGAAGAGGACTTCAAACCCAGCCCTGTGCAGCTGGGCACTTGCAACGGTGCTGGGTATTCAGTAAGTGCTCTATAAATGCTACTTAAAAACAGGTCATGATTGCTGGGTGTGGTGGCACACGCCTTTAATCCCAGCACTGGGGAGGCAGAGGCAGGCAGATCTCTGTGAGTTCAAGGCCAGCCTGGTTTACAGAGTGAGATCAGGCCAACTGGGGCTACAGGGAGACCCCGTCTCAAAAAGAACAACAACAACAACAACAACAATAACAATGTCATCAACAACAACAAAACACAGCTCAGGATTGGAACAAAACTTAATGTATGGGGCTGGAGAGATGGCTCAGTGGTTAAGAGTACTGGCAGTTCTTGCAGAGGACTCAGGTTTGGTTCCCAGCCACCACATGGTGACTAACAACTGTCTGAAACTCCAGAGGGAGATCTGCCACCCTCTTCTGGCCTCCAAGGGCATTGCACTACTGGGTGCACTTACACACATGGAGGCAAAATGCTCATACAATAAATAAATAAATAAATAAATAAATAAATAAATAAATATCTCCTGAATGTGGGGTCAGGAATGTAGTGTATTCATAGGATGCTTCTCTTGTATGCCCAAGGCACTGAAAAAAATTAATAATAAATAAACCGAATTTGGTGGAGCAGAGGCAAGACCAGTTGTTCTAGCCTTGTGGTTGGGATGGGGATAGGAATATTGATGGAGACAGGGAACATCCCCAATCCTGCCCCAACACCCTAGGCTTTTCCAGAATCATTCCTGGAAGTTCTTCCATTATAAACAGATCCCTTTGGGTTCAACACACCTTCCACTTTCTCTGCTGTCCTGGAAAAGGCAAGAGTACTTTCTAATAATGTACTTAGTGACCATCAGCATGCTGCGGAATGACCTTGAGAGCAAGTCCTGGGACTTTCCAGCACCCAGGGTCCTTGTTTGGAGAGTGGAATGTCACTCATGCATCCCTAGGGGCCTAGGTTAGGGCCCTCTGCACAGTGCCTGGCACCTAGGGCCTTCTGGGCTGTTGGTGTCAATGTAGAAGCAGGTGGGTGAACTCCTCTATAGGGCCTGCCAATGGGGCAGACTGAGATGAAGCGAAACTGGCTGGCCCTCTTCCTCACAGCTGCTGGTCTCAGACTTACTGGAGGGACTCGGGAGGGTCTGCAGGGCAGACAGAGCCTGAGATAACTAGCAGGCTTACTTCCAGCCCCGAGAGATGAGCACAGGGCAGACAGCTAGAGAACAGAGCCCTCAAAGTTCCCAGCACATTCCTGCTAAAATTAGCCTCGTCTTGTGTGTGCAACTCTATATTTAAACTAGCAGCCTGTCAGAGACACTGCTGAACCCAGGCACATGCCAGTGGGTGGGAGCCCAGGAGGGTGCAGGGGTGCAGGTGGCCTGTAGGACATAGCTGTCCGAGGTTTGGAAGGGGTCAGTGTCCATTCCACATCAGTGGGTGCAGAATTATATGCGGTGGCAGGGGTGTGGGGGAGCAGGGTACCCAGATGGGCTTTGAGGACTCCTTCTTGTCCCAACCTCAGAGCAGAACCCAAGCAGGCAGGACAGATACACACAGGCAAGCAGAGTGCTATGCAGCAGGCGTGGACAGAGGGAGGGAGGGACACTCTGGGAGGAAAGAGGGAGGAAGAAGGAAGGGGGAGCTCATATATAGGAGACACACACTAATCCAGGGGATGGCAGGGAGGGAAGGGGTCTCTGCAGACCAGCCTCTCAGAGAAGCCCTTGTCTTGGGGCCACCCAGCACCCCGTGCTCTAGAGGCTGCTCCTCACCTTCCTCTGCCTGCCTGCCTAAGCCTCCCCAGGGAGAGGGAGCTCTTTTTGATAAGAAGGCACTATTACCTGAGGCCTGGGCCATTAATTTTGATGCTGTAAAGAGGATATTTTATTACCCAGGAATATTTCTGCATCTCTCCAGGTACCTGACTCGGCCCCTATCCCGACTGCAGCTTCTTCACACAATCCCAATTCTGCTTCGCCCTGCAGCTGTGCGCAGGCTCCAGAAAGGGCATTTTTATGGAGTCAGTGATCTCTTCCCCTGGCTTTACTATGTGTGTGTGTGGGGCATTCATTTGCATGTGGATTTGTGTGTTCACGTGTGATACCTGGGATGCATGAGGTGACCCATACATAAGACCCCTCCCAGTCCTCCCTGTAGCCCAGGTTCCTCTGACTGTAGAGCTGTGAGGGACCTTGTCTTGTCTAAGGCTACAGAAGGGACAACAAAGTCTCAAAATAGACATGTGACCAGTCAGGGTCACATCGGGAGGTTATAAGTGACACGAGCCCGTGTCTTGCTTTCTATACCTGTCCGTGAACTTGATTTGAAATAGGTTATCACATAACCAAAGCTAGCCTCAAGCTCACTACGTAACCAAGGATGACCCTGAACTTCTGATTCTCCAGTCGCCACCTACAAAGTGCTGGAAGTACAGGTGTGTACCACACCCAGCTCCAAGAACATCTAAATCCTTAGTGTAAGCCTTCTCCCTGAGGCTCAACCCTATGACTTTCCAGGAATCATTTCCAAACATCGCATTTTCTTTTCTTTTTAAAAATCATTAATTTGTTTTACTATTGCATTAAAATTTTTATTTTATGTGTATGACTGTTTTGCTTGCATGCGTATAAGTGCATGATGTGTGCCAGGCGTGGTGGCGCACGCCTTTAATCCTAGCACTTGGGAGGCAGAGGCAGGCGGATCTTTGTGAGTTCAAGGCCAGCCTGGTCTACAGAGCAAGTTCCAGGACAGCTGGGGCTACAGGGAGACCCTGTCTCGAAAAGACCAAAAAAAAAAAAAAAGTGTATCATGTGTGTGCAGTGCCCACAGAGGCCTGAAGAGGGCATCAGATCACCTGGAACTGGAGTTGCAGGTGGTTGTTAGCTGCCATGTGGATGCTGAGAATTGAACCTGGATCCTCTGCAAGAGCACTCAGTGGTCTTAACCACTGAGCCATCTCTCTAGCCCCTTATTTTTATTTTAATTACATGTATATGTGTGTTTGTGGGTTTGTGCAAGGTGCCTGAGGAGACCCTAGGAGCTGGAGTTACAGGCAGTTGCGAGCCTCCTGACATGGGTGCTGGGGACTGAACTCAGGTTCTCTGGAAAAGCAACAAGTACTCTTATCCACTAACCCAACTCTCTAGCCCTGTAATCCAGTCCTGAAAGAAAGAACTTTCCAGGACGGGAGAGATGGTTAAAGTTGGTAAAGTGCTTGCTGTGAGAGTTGAGTCCCTGAGTTGGATCCCCAGAACTCACATTAAGAAACGGGGGAGGGGGCTGGAGAGATGGCTATTCTTTCAGAGGAGCAGGCATCTATGTGATGGTTAACAACTGTCCATAACTCTAGTTCTTGAGATCTGACGCCCTCTTCTGGCCTCTGTGGGCATTGCATACATATGGTATACTTACATGTATGCAGGCAAAACATACATACACGTAAAATAGAAATAATAATTTAAAAATCCCAGCACTTGGGAGGCAGAGGCAGAGGCAGGTGGATCTCTATGAGTTCAAGGCCAGCCTGGTCTACATAGTGAGTTCCAGTCCAGCTGGGGCTACAGGGAGACCCTGTCCTAATAAGACAAAAATAAAACAAAAAACCAAGGTGGACAATATCTAAGGAATGACATGGACATGACACCTGAGGTTGACCTCTGGTCTCTACATGCACAGTCTCTCTCTCTCTCTCTCTCTCTCTCTCTCTCTCTCTCTCTCTCTCTCTCTCAACAAAACTCAGAAGAAATCATTTCGTGTGATCTGAAAAACGTTCCAGTCCTAGCACTTGTTCTGAGACCACCCCAGCCGGGAGCACCAGTTGGGAGCACCAGGTCTTTGGCAGCTGGACCCCGCTGGCAGCCTCTGGTTCCTGGAGACTCCATTGCAGCCCTTGCTTGCCCTCTCCTGTGTAGATAATCCCCACATAGGGTATGGGTGGTACAACCCTTGTGGTTGACTCCGTATCCAGAAACCCTTAGTAAAATTACAGCTTTAATTAAATACAGCTGGCTGTACGTTATACTCTGTGTAATTATCATGTTATTATCACTTAGACAAAAGTTCAAACAAAGTTTATTGTAAATACTATTTGGCATAAATAACTGGAAGAGCTGAGGGCTTTGGGCCTGCCTGAGTGACGAGGGGTCTTATGGGAGGTGCAGGTAATCATGGGACAACTAAGGAGGATGAGTGGAGGGACAGGGCCTGCTTGGTGACTGTGCCACCTTGGGTGAGTCCCCTTCCCATCTCTGAGCTTCAGTTCCCTTCCTTAGGATCGAGAAGGATCCATGTGTTCTATAAAAATTGAGACCTGCAAATTGAGATCTATGTGCCAGGCACTGTTCCAGGCTTCAGAGCTCAGGGGCCAGCCAAGGGGACCAAAGGTCTGCCTTCGTGGAGCTTATATTCTAGGGCAAACCAATGAATAAATAAGTGGGCAATGTCATTTCTGAGAGCTATGAATAAGCAGAGGGAAAATAAAGCAGGGGCAAAGGATGCTGGAGTGACGGGGGCCACTCTTTCAGGAAACCCCTCTTCCCCATTTGATAAAGTGAAGGAGTGAGCAGAGGAAGAAAAATCAAAGGAGAAAACTACTCCAAGCAGAGGGGATGTAAAGGTCCTGGGGCATCAGGAGGAGCAGCTAAGGATCAGAGCGGGTTGTAGGAAGGTGGAAGGGTACACAGCCTGTAAGGCTTGGCAGGCCTTGAAGTCTAGATCTTACTCAAAAGGTAATGGGAGGGGTGGAGACATGGCTCAATGTTAAGATCGCTGGCTGCCCTTCTGGAGGACTCAGTTGGGTTCCCAGCACCCACATCAGGCAATTTACAACTCCAGAGGATCTGATGCTGTCTTCTGGCCTCTGTGGGCACTTACCTGCATGCATGTGGCATACATTTACACAGACACATACACATACATAAAAATAATAAGGAAAAGGTAATAGATCATTGTAGGGTCAAGAGCAGGAACAAGACATCGCTATCTGATCAGGATTAGATTCAAAGTAGGATTGTCAGACTGGGGAGATGGCTCAGTGGGTAAATGTCCTTGCTGTAGGAGTTTGGGGATCTGATTTTGAATCCCTAGCATCTGTGTAGAAAGCCAGGTACGGCTGTGTGCACCTTGTAACCTTAGCTCTGTTGGGGCTGGGGCTTCCTGGCCCCCACTTTATTTCTGGGTTCAATGAGAAAGATCCTGTCACAATGGAATAAGGTGGAGACTGGTACAACAGGACACCCGACATCCTTCTGTGGCCGCCACATGTGGGCTTCCACATACACATGTGTGCATACACCATACACACATACCACACACAAATTAGGAACACCAAAATTCCCTTTGGCTCTCCTGCCTTTAAGGTGGCTGCTATAGAATCAACATCCCGGACACTGCAGCAGCGACTGGGCTCAGCAGGGTGGGGTGGCTCCAGCAGGGTGGGGTGGCTCCATCAGGAGGGGCTCAGCAGGGTGGGGTGGCTCCATCAGGAGGGGCTCAGCAGGATGGGGTGGCTCCAGCAGGAGGGGCTCAGCAGGGTGGGGTGGCTCCAGCAGGAGGGAGCTGGGACTGGAGCCCGATGAAGGCTGGACTGGGTGGCATGTCCAGGAGATCTGCCTCAATCACATGTCTAACATCTCAACGGGGTTGGGTGAAACAACTGAGCATCGAGCCAGCCTCTTTCCTGGTGACCCCTCCATGGAGATAACTTGGGCTTCCTCACCATGGTGGGCTCAGCCATGTGAATTCTTTCTTCATAGGGATCTCAACAGAGAACCTGCCAAAGGCCCATGCAGAAGTTGCCAAGTTTTTTCCTGGCCTATCCTTCGAAGTCACACAATGCTACTTCACCCTGGCCACTGTAGATTCAATACTCTGAGCCGGGCGTGGTGGCGAGTGCCTTTAATCCTAGCACTTGGGAGGCAGAGGCAGGCGGATCTTTGTGAGTTCAAGGCCAGCCTGGTCTCCAGAGTGAGTTCTAGGACAGCTGGGGCTACAGCCTTAAAAAAAAAAAAAAAAGAAACACCGGAGTATTGATATACCTTTTTTTTTTTTTTTTTTGTCTTTTCGAGACAGGGTCTCCCTGTAGCCCCAGCTGTCCTGGAACTCACTCTGGAGACCAGGCTGGCCTTGAACTCACAAAGATCCGCCTGCCTCTGCCTCCCAAGTGCTAGGATTAAAGGCGTGCGCCACCACACCCGGGTACTCTGGTCTTTTCTACACAAGAGTGTAGATTTGAGGAGACATGCTAATTATAAGGCCACCTATGAACTCACTAGAAAAAGCCACATAAATAATAATAATTACCAGTCATCCAAGAGCCTTGTAAGGGCCAGGCACTGATCTGATTTCCATTCATTTGATTTTCTTATCAATTCTATGAAGCAGGCACTATTAATAACCTTAATTTCCAAACAGAGGAAATCTGAGGCACAGAGGGGTTAAGCAGCTGACTCAAAGCCACCCAGCTAGAGAGTGGGAGTTGGGATTGAATTGATGTCTCTGAGTCTTTGCTCTTTAGGAAGGTGGAGGAGAAGCACTCAAAACAGCTGGAAGGGGGTTGGGGGTGGAGGGAAGACTCCCCCCTTGGCCTCCCCAGCTTCCCTGCCTGCAAGTTGTGAGGGCTTCTCTGATTGAATTAGTTTTCTGAGATACACGGCAGAAAAGGAGCTTCTACAGGTGTGAGAGTCCAGACTGCACACTGGCAAAGGACAAGTGACTTTTTTCTTTTTTTTTTGGTCTTTTTGAGACAGGGTCTCCCTTTAGTCCCAGTTGGCCTGGAGATCCCTATGTAGACCAGGCTGGCCTTGAACTCACAGAGATCCACCTGCTGGGATTAAAGGTGTGGGTCACCACGCCTGGCTTGGGCAAGTGACTTCAAGATAGATCCTGAACCCCAACTGCTGACCGGGGGAAGGTGGTAGGGTGGAGGTGGTCTTGGATGAGCCTGCCATGTTTTCTACTGGGGTCTCAAACCTCAGGACAAATCAGATTTGTCCCCATTTGAGGGCAGGGGCAGATGGTTTGGCAGCCAGCCGTCTGTCACAGATGTGCGGTATATGGACCTCCCCCCTCCCGCCATCACCTGGTTGGGGACGTGGAGCAGGTTGCTGACTTCTGTTGCCACTGGCAGGGGCAACGGCTCCCAGGCTGATACCTCGTGGCAGCCACACTTGCACAAATCTTTAATTGTTTAGTTTAAAGAATTGTGTTTTGACCGCGAGGGGATTTTGGCTGGAGCTCAAGAAGCGATAATGATATTTCGCTGCCAAGACGTCTCTGTGGCTCTCTCTGTGTTAATGTGCACTTTCAAGACGCTCCAATTAACTGCATCAGCTCTGGGGAGAGAAAGGGAGAGGGAGCCGGCAGGGGAAAACGGCTGGGGACAGGAGGAGAGAGCAGACAGGGCCCCCAGTCTTTTTATTAGCAAACAAGTGGGGGTGGGTGGATGGGTGACAAAGTTCTCCAAGCCTGGCTCCAATGAAGTGATGCCTCCTGCTGTGGAGAGGGAGACTCTGATGAGAGGGAGACGTGGAGGGAGAGATACACAGAGGGCAGCGCTTTGCCTGCCCAGAGGGCACAGGCCTGGAGCTCTCCACCTGTCTCCACAGGGTCTCCCCGCCCTACCTCTTTCCATCCCTCTGTGCTGGGCTGGGAAAACAGGCATCCCAGTTATCTTCTATTCATAGGGAGAAGACACCAGGCACAGAGTGGGTCCTGGACGACCCTAACCCTGGCTCCCAGCCTTCTTTCCCTGGCCTCCTCTCCTCCTTTCCTTTACCCTCACAGCGGTTTCTGGAACATTCTGGGCATCATTCCTTATAGACAGTTTTTTTTTTTCTTTTCTTTTCCCTCTAGTTTCTTCTCTCTGCTGGAAATGCTCCTGCCGGGGGTCTGTGGAGCAGGCTCCTTGAGGCTTCTAGGCACACAGTCCCAGCAAGCTACCCTAGCTCCTTTCCCAGCTTTGTCTCCACAGCCTTGGCCACTCTCTCCCATGTAATCTACCTATTTTTACATCACTTACTTTATTATCTTTGTGGGTCCGAGCCTGCTGCACGTGGAGTCGATCCTTGTGTTTTGCACACTATTCCACTTGAAGTGGGTCTGAGCCTGCTGCACGTGGAGTGGTCAATTACTTATTGGGGGGGTGGAGTCCTGGGGATTGAACCTAGGGCTTCACCCACACTAAGCAAGCACTCCATCACTGAACTACACCCCCAGCTTCCTCAGCACCATTCTGAGACAGGCTGCAGAGTATGCCTGGCTGTAGCTGACCCTGATCCTGAGCTTCTGATCCACCAGCTTCACCTCCCAAGAGCTGGGGATTCCAGGCCTGCGCCACCACCATGCCAGGTTCTTCCAGGACCGAGGTGTGAATCCAGGCTGGGTTTTTTTTGTTTTGTTTTGTTTTGTTTTTTGTCTAACTATGGGATCCAGACTGGCCTCAAACTTGTGGCCACTCCTCCTGCCCCCACCTCCAGAGTGCTGGGATTACAGATGTGGTCTACCACACCTGACTATGTCTTCAATTTCTGTCTGTTGGGTTGCTTATTGGATGAATGAAGTCTACTTACCCGAGGGCCTTGTCAGACACACTTTTCCTCTCCGTCTGTGTGGGCACCCCTCCCTTGCCTGTCAGTTTCCTGACCCCAGCCCACAACTCTGTGTCTTGACCCTTGACCACCTTCTGACTCTCTCCAGATCCAACAGTGGCCTAGCCCTGCCCTTCACCTCTGCCGTTACCCCTCCCCCAGTCGTCAGCCCCTTATTTGGTTAAATGTCCTTGGCTCTCCCTTAGAAGGCTGAATTCCCAAGGGCTTTGGGGATGCCGCTTCCACTCTGGGCCTAGTCCCATGCCAGATCCAGACTGACTCCTGAAAATCACACTAGGGCCCTCCCAGGTCCCCTGCGGAGCTGGCTAGAGGAGATGGGGGGGCCCTGTGTTCCTTCCTAGAAGGGCGTGGGAAGGGTCTGCATACGGCTTTGTCTGGGTCCCGGGTGGCCAGACGACGGCTCTCGTGCTCCCAACTCAACCCACTGAAAATGACTTTTCCACATGGGACCTCCCTCCAGCCAGCCCATCTCACACACATTTGCACACCCGGTCCAACCCCCAAGCATCTTAAAGCAGGAGCTCCCTTCAAAGATGCGTGCATGTGCTCAGTTCCTGCTGCATCCGACCCCGAGAGACCCCCACGTGGAGGGACCCGGGCAGCCTACGGAGGTGGGAGGGAGGTGACCTGGGCGAGGAGAGGCAGGCGAGGTCGCAGGCTCTCTCGGGCCTCCCCCTCCTCCTCCATCCCTCCAGGTCCCCTCGGCCTCCGAGTGAGGGTCAGCTCGGGAGGCTCAGGTTACACGGAGTCGAAGACAGGAAGATTTAGGGAGGGAGCCAGGGAGCCGCACAGTACGCCGTTTGTCCGCCTTTGAAACCCGAGGCTTTGGGCCGGGATGGGGGGCGGTGGGAGGCCGCAGGACGCCCGGGTGAATTATCGCTCCGCTTGGGCCCCCGACTTCCAAGGCCCGGGCCGCTCTCCCCCAGCCCGGCTCCTGTTTCTCCAGGTGCTGGGGTGTTTTGCTACGTGTTAATTTGCCCCAGTTGACGCGCCCATTCTTGGCCCCGGCCCCCCAGCGGGAGGCCAGCCCGCCCTGGGGTGGGCCGCTGGGTCTCTGCGGTGCCCAGAAAGGAGGACTGAGCTGCAAGGGACCCGGATGGGGAGGGAAGTGGATCCGCAGACAGAGGGGTCGCTCCCGCTTCTTCTCGCACCCCGCTAACACCCTTGTCCGGGCCCAACTGCTCCACCTCCTCTTCCAGGGAGCTTGCTAGGGTTGGAGGAGGCTGGGTCTTCCCAGACACCTTCTCACTGTGTCCTCGGAATCTAGACTGGCTCCTAGGGCTAGCATATATTTTTTTAAAGATATCTACTGTTTTTATGCGTTTGTGTGTATGCCTAGTTTATATGCACCACCTGCATATAAAGGCTACAGGCGCGCGCGCGCGCGCGCGCGCGCGCACACACACACACACACACACACACAC
>VZQC01002072.1:696553-789990 GCA_009823505.1 Rhizomys pruinosus | reverse complement strand
CCCCCCCCCCGCCCCCCCCCCCACACAGTGATTGAACCGCTTTTCTGGACAAGCCCTCTCCCACGACGACCTGTTCTCTCTTCTTGTGCCCAAGCCTTCGTGGGCTCCATCAGCTGAACTGGAAGAGGCAGTGGCAGCCTGGCCAACAGGGAGTGGGGAATGACTGCTCCTCTTCCTCACCCGGAGGGACATGAATCCTCCTGAGCAAAGCTGTGTCCCTAGGGAAGGGGACAGAGGATCTCCCCATAAACCCCTCTGTCTATCCAGTCCTCTCCTGCCACCCCTAAAGGCAGAGCTCCAGCCTTGGACCCCTCCACACCTTGATCTCACTCTCCCGGACTTTTTTGACTCTCTGGGTAGGGGGTGGGGGGATTGTTCTGTTTCCTTACCTCCGGGCTCTCAGTCACACCCCCAGGCTGAAAGGCAAGACAAGGAGTCAGGGTGAGGCAAACATCCTGTGTGGAGAGAGGGCTTTGAACTGATGTTCCAGCCCCACCAGGTAAACGGGCTTAGTAAACCAGCCCGCCTTGGACTTGAATGGAGCCTGGTGTGACCTCTTGTTTGGAAAAGAATCTTTTTTGGTTGGTCCTGCAGAGGGGTTGTGAGGTCAGGCTGAGCCCAGCCTGTAGTAGATGTGTTGTCTATGCTGCTCTTCCAGGCCTGTTGATGAGTGTCTGAGTGGTGAGCGGGTGTCTGAGTGCCTGAAGGCGTTGTAGGGAGCAAGAAGCAAGGAAAGCAGAGTTGGGGGGCTTCCTAGGCCAGCTCAGAGAACCCCTAGAGACGCCACTCAACAGCCTCCATCTCTGAGCTCCAAGGCTCCCTTAACAGTGGGTTAGACATGACAGGCCAGAGAAAGAACCATTCACGGATCCAGGAATGGGTTTCGATCGCCTTCTGTGAGGAGGTCTAAGCTGGCCCAAGGGAGCTGGGTGCGGTCAGCTGTTCTTCCTTCCCTGGTGGAACTAGGTGTCAGCCAAGCGAACAGAGTTCACGGCATATAAAATCACTGCAAGTAGCTGCAACTGGATCTAAGCAAAAGGGAAAATTAGCCAAGGGTCAAGCTGGGTGATCAGCTGAGAGACAAACTTGAACCCTGCAGAAAGGCTGGGGAACAGGGCTGTAGACAGGAGACTACGGAAGAGTTGGTACATGGTAGGGACAGATGTAAGAGAGGTGGAAAATGGGCTGGAGAGATGGCTTGGCCCATTAGAACACATGCTCTTTTTCCAGAGAAACTGAGGTCCATTCCCAGCATCCATCAGGGCATCTTGGCTCACAGCTGCCTGAAACGTGCTCAAACCCCCACACATAAACACATAATTAAAAAAAAATAATAAGAGCCGGGCATGGTGGCGCATGCCTTTAATCCTAGCACTTGGGAGGCAGAGGCAGGCAGATCTTTGTGAGTTCAAGGCCAGCCTGGTCTACAGAGTGAGTTCCAGGACAGCTGGGGCTACAGGGAAACCCTGTCTCGAAAAGACAAATAATAATAATAATAATAATAATAATAATAAGGGGCTGGAGAGATGGCTCATTGGTTAAGAGCACCGAATGCCCAGCCCCACTGCAGGTTTGATTCCCGGCACCAACACGGCGGCTAACAACTGTTTGTAACTCCAGTTCCAGGGGACTCTGACACTGTCTTCTGACCTCGTGTACATTGCACAACACAGGTGCAGTTACGTACATGCAGGCAATACACTCATACACATAAGATAAAAATAAATAAAAAAGAGACACTGAATTTAAAAATAATGAAAGAAATTAAAGGCAGGGAGTATTCAGTCTGAGTGCAGAACTGAAAGGGACAAGCAAGCAGAGCAATTTGATGAGGTGGAGTGCAGGGGGGCCAGGAGGTGGGGCAAGCCGGGGGTGGGGGGAGAGCTCTGTGCATATGTGGCACTGCTGGCCACAGTGGATGTGTGGATTTCCTCGGAAGGCAGTTGGGGGTCATGGGTGAGGAGTCAGACTCTGTCTGATCGTCCTTGGTCCTCTATGTCCTGTGATGTTAGGATGGGTGAAATGAAGTCTGAGGCATTGTATCAGGGGAGGTTGAGCAGTGAGGAGAGGATGAGAAGGGACGGTGGGTGTGACCAAGCCAGGCTGGCTCCTGGCTGGACATGAGGATGGAGACAGGAATTAAGGAGAGGGGGAAGGTTTGGTGGTGAGGTGGGCGTCAGTGCCATTTCCTGAGTGGAGGAGTGAGAGGAAGAATGTGTGAGAGTTGCTGTAACTCTGTTTTATCAAAACACAAGTGGCCTATGCCTGGGGATGGGAGGTGGATAGGTGGAGAAGTGGATAATGGTAGAAAGTGAAGGCTGGAGGGTCATTAAATCCGTGGTCCTGGCTGAGAACCATGTGAAAGATGCACAGAAGGAAGATGAAAGGGGTCTGATCACATAGGAGCCAGCAACTGCAGGGGAGGGGAGGAGAGGAGACAGGGCTGGGGTGTGCATGTGTGTGAAGTAGAAGGAGCCAGGAGAGAGTGTATCTATGAAGTAGGCAGGATTAGAAGCCATGGACGTAGGCAGAGCCAGGAGCTGATGGTTCTGACATAGGTGGGACCGGGGGAGGGCCTGTGGGTGAGGTGTGTGGGGTGGAGAGGGACGAGGAGTGGCTGTGGACTGCTGAGGAGTGGAGAAAAGGAACTGTAGAGCTATGCCCACAAGCCTTGATTACCAGGAGGTGCTCTCCGGAGCCAGGTCTGTGACTGAGTGCAGAGTCCAGATGCAGCTCCTGGGAAAACCTGCAGAGAGGCTCTCTGGAGGGAGAGGGCTAGGGTGAGAGGCAGCTTGAGCTTTTCCTTCTTTTTATTATTATTTTATAATATTATTAATTTTAATAATATAATTATTATAATATAGTAATAATTATTTTTTGGTCTTTTTGAGACAGGGTCTCCCTGCAGCCACAGCTGTCCTCAAACTCTCTAGGTAGACAAGGCTGGCCTTGAATTCACAGAGATCCACCTGCCTCTGTTTCTTAAGTGCTGGGATTAAAGGTGTGCTCCACCACGCCCAGCTTTATTATTATTATTATTATTATTATTATTATTATTATTATTTTATGTGTATGAGTGTATGTAAGTGTACCCATGTCATGCAGTGCCCTTGGAGGTCAGAAGACAGTGCCAGATCCCCTGGAACTGAAGTTACAGATGGTCATTAGCTGCCGCGTGTTGCAGGAATTGAGCCTCTGTCCTCTGCAGGAGTAACCGGTGTCTTAATCAAATAACCATAGCTCCAGCCCTGAGTTTCTTCCTTCTTTCTTTAAAATTTTACTTATTTTTGTATGTGTATGAATGTACTGTCTGCATGCAGGTTTGTGCACCCGTGTTGTGCAATGTCGCAGAGGTCAGAAGAGGGTGTCAGATTCCCCTGGAACTGGAGTTAAAGACAGTTCTTAGCTGCCATGTGCTTGCTGGGATTTGAACCTGGGTCCTCTGCAAGAACAGCCAGTGTTCTTAACCATCAAGCCACCTCTCCAGCCCTGTTTCTTCCTTCTTAAACACTTGGCTACACAAATCTTCTTCCTCCTGCTTCCCAACACTCCAAATCCTGCAGTCACAACCCAACCCTTTCGTATGTGGCTGGATCTGCTAGAATTTGAACCTACCCTCATCCTCTTCTTCAATATTGTAATAGAATAACCACACTTTTGACTGCATGTTTTCTCTCAGAAAAAAAGACTATATCTTCCAGAATCATCTGCAGCTCAGCATGGCCTCCACACAGTTCCGGCTCATAGCAAATAGAAAGGGGATCCTTTGAGGATCTTTTTCAGCTGACTGACATGTAGGTGTGATAGCTGGAGTCTGAGGAGCCCTCTGGGATCATGAGGCAGGAGCCCTGGATGCAGGAAGAGGAAGCAAAAGGACACACCTGGAGTTCTGAGGATTTTGTCAACCTCCCATCCAACTCTGTATGTTTAGGTTTTATGTGTATGTGTGTTTGCTTGCATGTATGGATATGCACCAAATGTGTGCAGTGCCCTTGGAGGCCAGAAGAGAGTTACAGGTAGTTGAAAGCCCCCATGTGGGTGCTGGGACTGAACCTGGATCCCCTGCAAGAGCAGCAAGCTCTCTTAACCACTGAGCTATCTCTCCAGAGCCCCTGAGCTTCTTATATATGAGACGTTTTTCTTTAAAAAACAAAACAAAACATTTTATTTGGGTGCTGGAGAGATGGCTCAGTGGTTAAGAACACTGACTGCTCTTACAGATGACCTGGGTTCGATTCCTAGCACCTACATGGTGGCTAATAACTGTAACTTCAGTTTCAGGGGATCTGACACCATACCATTTTCTGACCTCCTTGGGCATGTCACAACACAGGTAGGTGCACTTACACACAAGCAGGCAATATGCTCACACACAAAAAATAAAAATAAATATTTTTAAAAGATTTTAATATTAATGTGTAGTATGTGAGTGTGTGTGTGTGTACATGAGTGCAAGTGTACATGGAGGCCAGAAGAGGGCATTGTAGCTAGAGTTACAGGTGGTTGTAGCCACTTGATGTTGATGCTGGGAAACAAACTAGGAAGCTTTCAACCACGAATCTATCTCTCTAGCCCATGTATGATATTTTTGATTATGAGATAAACCTGGCGTCTCTTAGAAGTAACTGTTATCTTGGATTTCTCACAAACTTAATCCTAAATAAAACACTAGCAAGGCAGGGGTTTTGCCTGACTTGACTTTGGATCCCCAGCATCTATCACCTTTTCACCTGGGCTTTAGGACATGTATGGCCTTGGTTGAGATGAGACTTCCTATCCTGGTTCCACAGACACTGCTTTTCTGGAGGGTACAGGAAGGTTTGGGAGCCTGTCCAGGAGGGTGTGGATCAAAGGCTTTGGTCAGCCAAGTCTCTAAGAAGTGGTGACCCTGTTTGTCCTTTTCCCCAGGCTGGCCCATGCTCTTCACTCTGCTCTGGGCTCAGTCACTGCTCTGCTTTCTGTGGGTGTGGTCAATGAGAGAGGCTAAGGGTGGGGGTGGGGGTGGAGTCAGTCTGGAGTCCTGGGGAACCCTGGTTCTGGAGCTCCATGCACCTGCAGGGGCTCTGTTCCCCTCTGCAGGCTCTGTCCTTCCCTAGACTCAGGATATTTCTGCCTCCCTACTTTGGGAGAAGTGGCTTTCCTCCTGGGACTCTGTCCTAATACAGCACCTTCTACTCAGGGCCTGAAGAAAGCCAGGAGTGGAGACAGACTCAGGGATGGCAGAGAACAGCCAGGAAGAGATGAGCTAGGACAGACAGACAGCACAAGGCAAGCTCAGGAGGGATGGAAAAGATTGGTGGCTGGAGAGATGGCCTAGTGGTTAAGAGCGCCGACTGCTCTTGCAGAGGACCCGGGTTCGATCCCCAGCACCCACGTGGTGGCTGAAAACCATCTTTAATTCCAGTTCCAGGGGAGTCCGATGCCCTCTTCTGACCTCCCCGGCATTGCATGACACGGGTGCACAGACCTGCATGCAGACAGTACACTCATACACATACGGAAAAAAAAAAGATCAACAGTGGTAGGCTGAGACAGAGGAGATTAGAAACAAAGAGGAAAAGCCAGGTAGGGGTGTGTGTGTGTGGTGTGTGTGTAGGGACAGGCAGATAGATGAAGATGGTAGAGTCAGAGAAGGCAGAGACACCGTGGGAAGGACTGTCACCAGGATGCAGAAAGGAAAAAAGGAGAAAGGTGTTCCAGGATACAGAAGCTGGCAAGTAGTGCAAAAGGGAGAAGGGGACAGGGAACAGAAGAGGTGAAGGAGCACCGGGGACAGCAACATGGGGCAGGAACCCCAGCATAGTTATTTCAAAGACCTCAGTGAGAGACTCTGCCTCTAAAGAAAAAGCTAGGGCCATGATATGGCCCAGTAGAGCAGAGGCACTGACCACAGATGCCTGGGGACATGAGTTGCATTCCTGCAATTCAATTAAAGTTGGAGAAACAACTCTATAAAGCTGTCCTCTGACCTCCACGTGTGCCGTGCTGTGTGTGTCCTCCCTCCCACAACACGGACACACATAAACATGATAAGAAATCGAAAATTTTTATTAAACTTTATTTATTTATTGGGGGCAGATCTCATAGCACAGTGTGCTCATGAAGGTCAGAAGGGAACTTGCAGAAGTTTTTCCTTCTACCATATCGGTCCTGGGGATAGAACTCAGATCCTCAGGCTTGCTATCCCCTGACCCCATCACCAAAAAGAAAAGGTGGAGAGCAGATGTTGACTTGTGGCCTCTACATGCACATGCACACATGCACACACGCAAACACAACACACACACACACACACACACACACACGCAACCTAAGCTGCAAGCTAAAGCCTGCTGCCCTGGGTCTGACCCTTCTCCTCTCTACTTCCATACAACCACCAGGGGAACAGCTTAAGGTTTTTTTCTGACCATGAGCTGAATGGAGAGTCTGTGCAGTAGAACCGCCGGCTCCGCAGGGCCTCACTCCAAGGAACGAGGTCTACCACAGAGAGCGGGCATGAGGAGCCATGCACATTGGGGGATCCCAGAATTCAGAGAAAAGGCTGCCCACAAGATGCTGTCTCCACAGGGAGTATGACCCTTGCCAGCCCTGCCCAGCCTGGAGGACACTGGGGACAAACACCCTCACTCCTGCACTGGATAGCTGTAGTTTAACTTGACACACCTGGGTTGAGGGAGCCTCAATTGGGGAATTTCCTCCATTAGGCTGGCCTGTGGCCATGTCTGTGGGGTATTTTCTTGAGCGTTGAGTGGTGTTGAAGGGCCCAGCCCATTGTAGGCAATGCCAACCCTGGGCAGGTGGTTCTGTATTGTATAAGAAAGCAGGCTGAGCATGGGCCAGAGGAGCAAGCCAGTAAGCAGCATTCCTCCGTGGCCTGTGCTTCAGCTCCTGCCCTGAGTTCCTACCTTGGGCTCCTAAGCGATGAACTGTGAGCGGTGACATGTAAGATGAATAAACCCTTTTCTCCCCAAGTTGGTATTGGTCAGAGTGTTTTGTCACAGCAATTGAAGAGAAACTAGCACATTCGTCCTCGTACCCTTCGTTTTGCTGTTGCTATCATTGGCCAAGGTCAGCAGCCTGGTGGGAGTTGTGTGATGGTGCGGGAGGATCAGGCTCAGGATGAAGAATTGAGGCAGGCTGAGAGCTGATGCCCAAGGTCCATGGTCTACATTCAGCTTATGAGTGGGCTCTGCCTAGGGTGGGATCGGCAGGGCCTCACTCTGCCTGTCTGCCTCTCTCAGGTCAGCTTCCTCCTCTGCCAATTCAGGGCAGACTCACGCTAGTTTCCCAGAACTGTCAAAGGAACAAAACAAAAAGTATACAGTGGAGCCTGCTTGCAATCCCAGCACTGAGGAGGTGGAGGCAGGCGGATCCCGAGGCCAGCCATTCTACTAAGTTGATGAATTTCAGGCCAGTGAGAGACTCTGTCTCAAAACAAAGAAAGAAGTAAACAAAAGCAAAACAAAACAAAACAAAACAAAACAAAACAAAAAAACCCTAAGATAGACAGCATCTGAGAAAAAAGACAACTGAAGTTGTTGCTACACGAATTAATTCTCTAACTGTAGTAGCAATAAGCACACAATTCCCACAGTCTAGTCTTCCAATATAAAGGAGTACTTGGCTGATTCTACACTAGGGCAAGACATAAAAGTCAGCAGTAAGCTCTGAGGATTTTTGTTGTTGTTGTTGTTGATGCTTTTTGAGACAGGGTCTCCCTAGGCAGGCCCAGCTGGCCTGGAACTTGCTCTATCAACCAGGCTAGCCTTGAACTCGTGGCAATCCTCCTGCCTCTAGGTCCCAAGTGCCACGTGCTTGGTTTCCTGGGGCTTTTATCATCCCAGCCCAGATGGAAGTGCTTAAATGAAACAAGACAAAAGGAAAATACAAAGCTCATGTTGACAGGAGTATGTCAAAGGGACACAGGGTACAACTACAGAAGCTTTCCATGGCCCAAACTGGAACAACTTGAAGAGCCAGATAAATATACCAGCATTAACTCATTACTCAAAGCATAACACAAATATCTCAAAGTCCACAATGGCACAAATTGGATAAATAAATAAATGGGTGAGAAGGGATTATTCTTCCATGTTGGAGATGTGAATGGAAGCTGGGGTTATCTCCCCGTGCGTATACTGGGTGTGGTGACACATGTTTACAATCCTAGTACTCTGGAGGCAGAAGCAGGAAGACCAAGGTTTAACGTCATCCTTAACAAATTTGAAGTTAGCCTTACCCATATGAGACTCTGTTGGAGAAGAAGTCTGAGCTGTATTTCAGTCTTTTAGGACTATTGTGAAGATGGCAAGGGATAAGGGATCTACAAGAGCCTAGAATTACTGCTTTCCTCTTTGGGGGCAGTAGAAAAAGACTATTGCTGATCTAATGAAAATATTTATTTTGAAGGAAGGTAGGGTAAGGGGTTACCCTAGGCACCTGGGGTGTGGGAAGCCTCTTTGGTGGAAGATGTTTGTTGCCCTCTTATAGGAGATAAGTCCTTACAGGTAGTTTTGATAATAGGAGGCCACATTGCTATCTGGGTCCTCTGTTTTGTGACTGGGGGACAGTGGATTTCTTAGGAAAGGCCTGGGGTCTGGCCTTTGGAAGAAGCCTGGGAACTCCCTTGAGGGTCTTCAATGTGGAAGCTGACCAACGTTCCGTCTGAGTCCGGTCCCTTGGCCACATGAGCTCTTCTCTTGGCATCCACCAAGGAGGGTAAGGTTTGGGGAGAGGAGGCCAGAGAGGTCTGGGAGCAGAGGAGTCTCACCTTTGCGTCCAAGCTGCCCTGGCAGAGGCAGGGCTTATGGAGGTGGGGCAAGGAGAAATCTTCCCAACAGGGGCCTTGTTCTTGGGGGGACTTAGGCCAGGCCATTAGCCTCCACACTGAGTTCTGCCAGGGTACTTGGAGAAGGGCCTTTATCCTGAGCAAAACAGGAATGTAGAATGATCGAGGTGAGAGAGAGACAGAGGCCAGGGTGGTCATAGGCTAAGGATGGCCGGAGATGAGGACACAAGGGTGGGATCCAGAGACGGAGAGACCACCAGGGCTTCTGCTGTACACGCCCAGTTTCTTCTTCTTCCTCTTGTTCTTTTTCTTTCTTCTCTGCCTCCTCCTCCTGTTCTTCCTCTTCTTTGTCCCAAATGTCTTCTACTTGTAGGGTCTTGGACATGGGATTGAAGATGGAATTCACCCATCTTTCCTCTTAAAAATAAGTGGTGATGGCAACCTTATTAGAGGGAGGGAATTCAGGACTGAGATCAGATCTAGGGTTAGAGAGATCCTGACCCTTACTTCCCCCATCTACCCCCACCTTCCCCATCTAACTCTCTCATGCCAGATTTGTGTTTCAGGCCATTTGCATACCAGTTAGAATACATTGCCAGCCTCCCTCAACATTTGTTTTTGAGATAGGCTCTCACTATATAAGCCCAGGCTGGCCTTGAACTCTTTCTTGATTCTCCTGCCTCAGCCTTCTAAGTGCTTGGATCACAGGTGATACCATACCTGGCTCCCCACTCTATCTGCCCAATACAAATTCTACCAGTTCTGCAAACCTGGCTCAAAGCCTGGACCATTCTTCACATGGAAGGATGCCTTGGTTACGTGCCCTCAGCCCTTTGTTCCTCTGCTACCACATTTGTACCTGGCATGTCAAAGAAATCCTTACCACAACACAGTGGAGCTCTCCTCCTTCAATGCCTTGTAGAGTTGGTTAACTGGTATTTCTGTTTAGATTTGGATTTGAAATAATCTTTGCTAATGTCTGTCCTTGAGACAGAGCTCCAAATTCACTTGCCCAATGGATGACAGGTCATGGGACCTGCCCACATCACTCCATCCTAATCCACCCCAAGCGGGAAGAGTGGAAGGATATGAGAAAGAGCTGCCCGATCTTAGCTTAAAGGTATAAGCAGTGCGTGGTGGCACACGTCTTTAATCCTAGCACTTGGGAGGTAGAGGCAGGTGGATCTTTGTGAGTTCAAGGCCAGCCTGGTCTACAGAGTGAGTTCCAGGACAGCTGGGGCTACAGGGAGACCCTGTCTTGAAAAGATCAAAAAACAAAAGTATAAACCACACTCCAAACCCATTGTGACATCATCCTTGTGAGTCACAGCCCAAAGAAACCACACTGTCTCCAGCAAATTTGGCATCTTAGGCTCTCAGACCTACCTCCGTCTCCCCAGACCCTCTGTGTCATGGAACCACAGCTCAGTTGGGAAACTCTCCTTCTCTTAAGGATCAAGCAGTGAGTCTGGACTGAAGTAGGCTACCCTGGAGCTAGGCAGAGATAGGTGGAAAAGGAATTCTTCCCACATCCCTGGGCCCCAAAAGTGGCTCCCTGTGCAATTCTGGGAAAGGATGATTCAACTGTAGTCCAGTGAGGAGGTGAACCCTCTAAGGAGGTCACTTGATCCCCTGGGGTTCCTGGCTTACTTTACATTTACTTTCTCAAGTTAGCACCCACCAGTTACCCCCCCCACCCCATGTTCTCTTTCTCTCTTCAGCAAAGACTCCACCCATCAGTGGACTTCCTCCAACCTCAAGGAACTGCTGTCCTAACTGGCCAGCTGATGGCCCTTCCTCGTCTCTCCTTGATGTCCATTATCTTGAAACTATTTTCTAGTCAGAGATTGAAGAGAAACTCCCACACTCCCTGAATCCATTTGGATTATACTAGGACCTCCACTGTCCTCCCAGGTTTGGGGATTATAAGAATAAGCCATCATATCTGGCAGTTTTCATTCTTATTTATTTGTTTTTGACGGAGTCTCAATCCGTAGCCCAGGTTAGCCTTGAACTCAGGCTCTGTTTACCTTCACCTCCTGAGAGCTAGTTATAGGCATGCACCACCATGCCTGGCCTTGACAGCGTTGACAACCTTCACACTCACTGAATTCAATTGGGTAATAAGATGATCTGGTGTTTTTTGTTGTTTGTTGAGACAGGGTCTTTCTGTGTAACATAGGCTGGTCTAAAACTCATGATCTTCCTGCCTCAACCTCCTAAGTGCTGGGATTACAGGTGTGCAGAATCTGTGTTTCTACAGTACTGTAACAGGGTCGGAACTGATTTCTGAGCAAGAAAGTGGAGAGGAGGTAGGGGTCTCTGAACAAGGGGCTTCTGAGTGGTGCTGAGATGCTCCAAGTGACCCAAAGTCCCGCCCCTCATAACAGTCTTGCCTTCTTACCATGGAGCCACAGCCTGCTCCAGTTTGGGGGGTGGTGTTGTTTGGGCACGGGGGAAGGACTACCAAGTACCCAGCCACGTTTGGAAACAGTCGTGGTTCCTTGTGAGGTACTTTTTGCAAACTCTCCCTTTTTATTTTCCTTGGCCCAAGTTAGGAGAATCAGTTCAGAATCACACCAGTCTGCCTAACAGGGACCACCTCGGCAAGGGGGAGGCCCATCCAAGCCAAAGAAGGAACCACACAAAGGCTGACAGGGAGCATGCAGGGGGTGTGAAAACTTGGGCTGTTGAGGGAAAGGAGCTGAGAAGGTCTTCCAGTCACAGAACTCCCAGACAAAGGACTTTTCCTCCTGGCTACCCCGATCAATGACTTCATCTTCTGAGGCCTCAGTATCTTCATCTGGAAATCAGCAAAGAAATTAGTTTCCATCTCCCGGCCCTGTGTGGATTAAATGGAGCAAACAGAAAAGTAGCACCTGGCTGGGCATGGTGGTGGGTGCATTTAATCCCAGCACTCAGGAAGCAGAGGCAGGTGGAGCTCTGAGCTGGAGGCTAGCCTGGTTTACATAGTGGATTCCAGGTGGAGTAACAGGGAGACCCTATCTCAAAAAAAAAAAAAAAAAAAAAAAACCCAAACAACGACAACAACAACAAAAAAGATATTGCTTCACACTGTATGTCCTTAGTTACAACAAATAATACATACTGCCAGTAATATGGTGTGTTATCTGCTTTCCTGAGCTTCACCTCTCCTGCCAGCTTTGGAATTTCAGTTCCCACCTGTGGCTGCTTAAAAACTGCCCTCCCGCGTTTTTGTGTGTGTGTGTGTGTGTGTGTGTGCGCGCGTGCGCGCGCGTGTTTCCCCTTTCAGTAGCTCTCTGCAGTAGTCAGCAGCCATCATGGGTGGAGTCCTGCAGAAGCTCCTCTATCCATTACTCAGGCTTTCCACAGCCAGGGACGCCCTCCTCCTCCTTCCAGGCAGGGACAGGAAGTGGGTACGTTTGGAGTTGGAGGGAGTCTCCAGGGTCAGTTACTAAGCCCGGAGTCAGCAACCCAGAGTCTGACTTCCCCCACAGAGCCGGTTGTGTGTGGAGGTCTGACCTAGCAGCACTGGCCACCTGCTTCAGGCTTCTGCCCTTCTAATTACTGCGGAATAGCCAATCTATGTCAGGCTGGGCCGGAGCACAGATTTGCTGTGTGACTTTTCTCTCGGCCTCAGAGGTGGCTCAGAGGGTTAAGGAGCTCACTGGCAAGACTGAGAACCCGAGTTCAATCCCAGGGAACCACATGGTGGAAGGGGAGAAACACATACAAATGCTGAGAACGAAGTTCAAAAGAGAAAATGACTATTCCATGAGTTAGTGATGTATATTGTTCAGACGGGGGTGGTGTAGAAGCCGAGGAAATGGAGGCTTTTATCCAGTGGAGTCCAGGCTGGTCTTCAAGGGAAATCGACTAAGGGAACTATCTGAATAACACTCTCCAATTACCGGGGAATCACGGGAACAGACCCCAATTTGACCAACTCTCAAGAGTCTGAGAACACATCCCTTTAACTTTTTCCCCCTTAGTTCCAGCGGGGTGTAGGGGAGGGTGTGTGTGTGGGTTTAGCGGCCTTCCAGGAGCTTTAACCCTGTTTACAGAAATGGGAATTTGCATGATGAAAATAACTCCGGCCGGACTGCGAATTTTTACTGCGCTTGGCACAGGGCTCGGAAAAAGCGACTGCATAGCCAATTACTGGAATTTTTAAACACAAATAATATTTTATGGGATCGGTGGGCTGGCGCAGGGCCGCCGCACCCGGCGCAGCTCCTCCGCCCACAAACAAGCTCGGATTGTGCAGCGAGTCACCGCGCCAGGCCTGGGGCCGGGGCGGGGACCCGGTGGACTAGCAGCCCCGAGGGGCCGGGAGCTGGCAGGTGCAGCGCGGGCCCGATCCGCCCCGCCGGCAGGGGGCGCCCGAGAGGCGCAGTCGCGGGCGTGCCCGGCTCACCTGCTAGGAAGAGCAGAGCGGGAACCACAGAGCTCCCCCGCCTGGTGGCCGCCGGTCCACCCTGGCTCGGAGCGCGCGCCCTGGGCATGGCCCTGGCCACCTCCGGAAGACCAGTTTCCCGGAAAAGACCCAAGACGGCAGGGAATCCTCGCCCAGGGTGGCGCGGGGGGGGGGGGCGAGAACCAGCCGGGTTCGCTCTCTATCCAGCCTGAGCCGCGCCGCAGCGTAGCGTCCCCTGCAAAAGGCCCAGGACGCACAGCCAAGAGCATGGGGAACGTGGTCCCACGGGGGCCACCCCCTTCCCCCCTGTCCCTTGAGACTCCCAAGTCTGGCCAGGGGTCCCTAGGACAGTGTTCCTCCCCACCCACCCCCACCAGCGGGGGTATCTGCCACCGCGTGCCCAGCGCGCACAGGGTTAAGCCGGAGCAGGTGTGTAGCCAGATGCCGCGGCTGGTCCCCTCCCCCGCGGCCGGGTCAGCCTCCTCCTCCTCCGCCCACCCGCTCTGAACCAAACAGTCCTAAATAAAAGTGCTATTGTTGCCGGGCCTTTCCCCACCCCCGTCGCTGCCCCGCCACCTGGAGCGGAGCCCGGTCCTCTCTTCACCTGCCCGGGGGCCGGCCAGGGGGAGGGGAAGTGGGGCCTCCCAGCAGGGATTTCCGTTCCCCCTGCGCCCCCATCCCCCCCAAGGCTCCCGTCACTGACCCCTGAGCCCCTTGGGTGGACGCCGTGGCTTTGTGCTGGGGGGCTCCTTTTTGGACTGACAGTCCCACTCCCGCCTCCCCCCTTCCTCTACCCGCCTCAACCTCAATGGCTAGAGAAGTGGTAGGTTTTACCGAGCTGGGAGGATGCAAGGCCTGGTGGCAGGAGGCCAGGCCAGTGCCACGTTCGTCAAGAGCAGCTGTTGTCTTTTCTTTTTTCTTTATTTTTCCATCATTAAGACAAGGAAAGGCTGGGCGAGAGCGATTCCTTTTTACAGAGAAGGAAACTGAGGTCAAATGTTGAGCTCATTCACAAGGCTGGTAAATGTGGAACTGAAATCCCCCATCCTTCCCCCCCCTCCCCTGGCACCATAGGGTGCTCACTGGATGGCCAAGAAGTAGGGGAACCCCAGAGGCCAGGAGTTTGGCACAGCTCCCAGATTGACCTTGGGCTTTGGACAAGTTACCCCTTCTAGGTTTCTTCGTTTTGAAATCTAGGCCGGTGGATTTCCATGGCTCCTAAGTTCCCACGCTGCCGCTTGGAATCCCAAGGGGCTGGTTGACCCCTCGAAGGTCTGGGGGACCCCACCTGGGACTGCACAGGGGGTTAGGCAGCCGACGCCTGTCACAGGAGGAAAAGGATTGTCCTTCCTTGCCCTTCCTCGCCAGCCAGCTCCGCCCAGCCTCCGTCCCTCCCTGGAGATCCCCAGGAGGCTGATGCTCAAGTTAAATAAATGGCTCAAGGAAACGAGTCAAGACCGTTTGCCTGGAGCAGAAGAAACCCAGACCTCAGTGGAGATCCGCCCCTAATCTGGAGCAGCTTCCAACCCGCCCCAGGAAGACGGAGGAGCCCTCTGGCCCCCTCGGGCCTCACCCAAGTTCGCGCAGTGAGCTCCCCCAGCTCCTGGACTAGCAGATCAGGGGCCTGGGGAGTGCACAGAGTTACCGTATTTCCTTTTGTGCGCCCTAACTTTTGAGCGCAGGTATTTTGCTTGTCCAATCTCTGTTCTCACACTCTTTACTGCGTGCTGGGAGGCGGGAGACTGGCAGTTTTCGGCTTTGTTTAGCTCTGCCGTTTATCTCTCCCACCCTCCAGACCCGCACATCTGAACATCCAGTTTCCGGTTTCCACCTGAACACCTAGTAAACATCTCAGACTCCACTTGCTCAACTTCGAAATGGTGATCTCCTTACTTCCTCCGGTTACCATCTGTCAGCCCTTTTCACCCCAGGAGAGGATGCCTTTCTCTTCCTCGTGTCTTCAGTCTTGGGTTTATCATCAACTCTGCCTTTCTGCTACCACTTGCAATACTTTAACAGACTGTTCATTTTGCCTTCAAAATAAGCCCAGCTTCTTCCCCTCTCCCCATGTAACAACTGTTCCAAACTACCACATTTCTCTCCTTCCCTCCTTCCCTCTCTTTCCCCGTCTTTTTTTTTTTTTGGCATTTTACTTTTCATTATAAAGTTTTTTTTTTTACTTTCTTTCCCCGTCTTTAAAAAAAATTATTTTCATTTTAGGTGTATGAGTGTTTTGCTCGCATGTACACCTGTGTTGTGCAATGCCCAAGGGGGTCAGAAGAGGGCACCAGATCCCTTGGAACTGGAATTATGGACTGTGGTTAGCCTTCATGCGGGTGCTGGGAACCGAACCCGGGTCCTCTGCAAGAGCAGTCAGTGCTTTTAACCCCTGAGCCATCTCGATAGCCCCAGGGGAAAAAAAGTTGAAAAAAAAAAAAAGACAAAGGGGCTGCACCATATGCTTGCAGGAGCCCATAGAGGCCAGAAGAGGGCGCTAAGTCCACAGAACTGGAGTTGCAGATGATTGTGAGCTGATGTGGCTGCTGGGAACCCAACCCCAGCTCATGTGCAAGAGCCGCAAGTGCTCCTAACCACGGAATCATCCCTCCAGTCTGCTTCCTTCCTTCCTTCCTTCCTTCCTTCCTTCCTTCCTTCCTTCCTTCCTTCCTTCCTTCCTTCCTTCCTTCCTTCTCCCCCTTTCTTTCTCTCTCTCTTTTTAAAATTAATTTATTTTTTTTATGTGTATGAGTGTACTGTCTGCATGTAGGTTGATGCACCGTGTCGTGCAATGCCTCGGAGGTCAGAAGAGGTCGTCAGAGTCTCCTGAACTGGAGTCAAAGACAGTTCTTGGCCGCCATGTGGGTGCTGGGAACCAGGGTCCTCTGCAAGAGCAGTCGGTGCTCTTAACCACTGAGCCATCTCTCCAGCCCTCTTTCTTTCTCTCTCTCTTTCTTTCTCTCTCTCTCTTTCTTTCTCTCTCTCTCTCTTTCTTTCTTTCTTTCTTTTTCTCTCTTTCTCTCTTTCTTTCTTTCTTTCTTTCTCTCTCTCTCTTTCTCTCTTTCTCTCTCCACCTCCCTCCCTCCCTCCCTCCCTCCCTCCCTTCCTTCCTTCCTTCCTTCCTTCCTTCCTTCTTTCTTATCTCCTGTTGCCCAGGTTGGTCTCCAACTTGCTCTGTACCTGGGAATGATTGTGAACTCTTCCTGCCTCTACCTCCTAAGTGCTGGAATTGTAGGCTGTAGCATGACACCTGTTTTGTAGAGTGCAGATTAAATCCCGGGCTTCATGCATGCTAGGCAAGCACTCTATGTCCTCAGCCCACTTCGTTTTCTTGATGACATACTGCAGCACCTCTTAGCCTGTCCCTTGTTGCCTCTGCTCCCTGTAGTCTTCAGAGCAGTCAGGGTTATCATTTGAGACTGAAGTCAGATCGTGTTTGTCTTTTGTTGAAAACCCTCCAGTAGCTGTGCATCTCATTTGGATCCCAGAGCAGGATGCCATGTCCCTGTCCTGTCTCCTGTTCCCAGTAGCATTTACTGCTGTGTAGCATGTTGCATGTTTGCTGCTGACTTCTGTATCTCTACCTTCTAGTGCAAGTGCCATAAGGCTTTCATTGCCTTTGGGGGAGGGCAGGGTCTCATGACTTCCAGGCCAGTCTTGAACTCATTTATATAACTGAGGATGACCTTGAACTTCTGATCCTCTCCACCTTCTGAGTGCACTGCGATGCCTAGTTTATGTGGTGCTGGTGTTCGAACCCATGGCTTTGTGCATGCTACACAATCACTCTATCAACTGAGCTACCTCCTCAGTTCAAGATGAGACCTTTGAAATGTCTCAACTCCCAACAGTAGCATTCATACAACTAGCACTAAGAAATACTGTGCATGCGATGAGCTGGCCATTTGCCCTGCCTGGAATGTGCTTTCCGCATCCTTCTTCATGGTAGTCGCCCTTTGCTTTGAGCATCTTATTCTAAGAGAGGAAGTTGTGAGTTGAGGCCTTTCTTAGCTCTCTGCCCTGTGGATCAGCATAAACCAGAGAAAGCTTCCCCCAGGAGGATTATAGCCTAGTTTATCTATATCCGCTGCCCCTGTAGTGGGCCCAGGCTGGAGTAAGGGCCTGGGAGAGTCCAGGGCCTACAGAACAAGACCTGGGCCAGCAGTTAGGAGACCCAAATTATCAGCAGGTCTGCTCAGAGCTGGTTGTGTGACCCTATGTGAGCCTGAAACCTCTTGAAGCCTCAGGTCTCCCAAGTGGAAAATATAGGTCATTCCACCTGCTCTGCAGGACTCATGAATCAGACCAAGTGTCAAATGAGATCACTCTGACATGCGCACTTGACTGAAGGACATAAAGCCAGGGCTCAGTCCCTTCAAAAGCTTAGAATATAGTCCTTGTAGCTTAGCATCCATTTGACAGGTCCCCCCATTTCCTATTTCAGTCTGGCCCCTTGGGACTGGCTGGCTCCCCAGCCTTTCATTGAGTTGGCTTCTTTCCTGACCCCACACAGCCAAGTGAAGTCTCCCCCTTGTGGGACCTCCTGGAACCACAAGTCTCAGCACCTCTGAGTAAGAGATGGTTGTCCTAGACTGCAAAGAACTGGAGGAAGCCAGAAGAGGGAGGGCCCGAGCATACCTGGGAAAGAAGCAAGTCCTCACATGGAAGGCTGGAAGGGCTCTGGGGCCTTTTCCCCTGACCCCTACTTTATAGACGAGGAAACAGGTCCAGGGAGAAGGGTCACCAGCTCAGGTGTCTACAGGATCCTCATTGCCCAAATGTCACTGGGCATCTATAGAAGCTATTAGATGAGCAGACAGTACAGATCAGAAACTCATGCTGTACCTGACAGCATCCCCCAAGGGCTTCTGCAGGTAGCTAAGGAAGCAATGCTGCCTCTCTTCCAGGACAGAGATCCCCAAAGGTCAAAGATGGTGTTTGCCATAAGAGGAACTGGCACCCCTCTGATATAATCTGTTTCAGGGCCTGATAGCAGAAACAATATGCCTAGACTCTCTTCTCCCCTCCTCTCTTTCTTTTCCTCTTCTTCCTCCTTTCCCTTTCCTACTCCTCCCTCTCTCCCTCCTTTCCTTCATCCCTACTTCTCTCCCTCAATTCCTCCCTCCCTCCCTCCCTCCCTCCCGGGTCTCATGTAGCTCAGGCTTTCCTCAAACTCATGTTGCCCTCAAACTCAGGTTGCCAAGAACATCTGATCCTCCTGCCTCTGCCTCCCAGTGCTAGGATTACAGTCAGGCATCGCACATCTGGTTTATGCAGTGCTGGGGACAGACCCCAGGGCTTTGTGCATGAGCGCGCTGGCTGCTGGGCTACGTCTCCTAGCTCTTTCTTTCTCTCTCTCTCTTTCTTTCTTTCTTTCTTTCTTTTTTTTTTTTTTTTTTTTTTGTCTTTTTTGAGACGGGGTCTCCCTTTAGTCCCAGCTGGCCTGGAGCTCCCTATGTAGACCAGGCTGGCCTTGAACTCATAGAGATCTGCCTGCCTCTGCTTCCTGAGTGCTGGGATTAAAGGTGTGCCCACGCTGGTTCTCTTCTTTCTTTCTATCTGTAGGTACAGGAGGCCAAATGGAACACAGGTGATCTGACTTAGAGATTTACTATGGCCATCAAAATCCGAGGTGTGTGTGCGTGTGTGTGTGTGTGTGTGTGTGTGTGTGTGTGTGTGCATACTCATGTCTTCTCAGATAAACTGCAAGGACCCTGAGGTCAGGGACCTTGACCCTTGCCGTAGCACTGGTCAGAGCTGGCTTCAGCCTTTTGTCCATGCCATGGGCTGTGTGTTTTACTATTGCAAGTGCAGAGTATGTTGTCTGAAGTTTTATGTTTTTTTTTTTTTCAACTAATTTAGCCCTTGTTGCTACTGGCCCATTTTTGGAGATGAAAAAGTGAATCCTCCAAAAAATTAAGTCACCATTAGTTTGTGCCCAATGTTGGAAAGAACTTTAGGGTAAGACCACTATAATGTATACAGAAGGCACTCACTACATACTATCTACTGTCCAGAAAACCACCTTGTTTGGATTGAGATTTCAGGAGGCGATCTTCCCAGCCTGAGGCTGCTTCCTAGTGTGGGGAGAATCTCCCCACTTTCCTCAGATACTGAATCTAGAGGGGCCTCTGGTCTCTGCTTCAGGAAAGGGAAGAGGTGGGGTGTGGGTGCAGGAACTGGAGCGAGAAATGAGAGGGAGCTGGGACAGACTGGGATGGGCTGGGGAAGGGGCTGCAGGCCTGAGCTGAGCCAAGCAGAGCTGAAGGGCTTCCAGACATTCTTCTAGTTGTCTGATGGGAAGCCCGGTTCCTTGATTACGCCAGTGAACTTGAGGGTCACTGCTGTCTAGGAGCCCCAGTCCCCTGACATGTGAGCAGGGCGTTGGTAGATGAATGGAGCCCTGGGACTGAGGAGCATACTAGGCACTGGAATATCTTGCATGGAATAGGGCAGAGGGTGGCAGTGCAGGATCTAGAACCAAGCCGTCTGGGCTCACATGACAGCTTTCTCCATAACTGATCTGTGACTTTGGTGTTACCTGTCTCAGCCTCAGTTTTCTTAGTAAAATGGAGACGAATAGTCCCCACACTCATTGTTGGAAGTGTTAAATGGATGAATCACTTAAAGTACACGGGGACATGCTCTGAGCATAGTAAGTTGTTCAATAAACACTATAATTAGGAGAGAACCGACTGTCTGACTTGTGTGAGTTTACAAGGTCAGTTCACAGACAAGGCCACTTAGATCTTAGGATTCTAAAATCTTTCTGACTGTATTAGTATTCTCAGACTAAAGGGTTACAAAGCCCAGAGGACTATCATGTTAGATGGGGACATATTCAAGCCTTGGTGCCCAAAGGATATCTCAGGATGACCCTTCTCAGGGTCCCAAGGGTCCTGAGTTGTCCTCCCCTTTGAGGCTAAGTTTCATTGAGGAGGAAAGAGGGGCCTCCATGGAAGAAGGGCAGCAGGAAAGGCTCTTGGCCCGTCATGTTTACTGAGCTGCGCTGAATTATGACTAAATGTTGAGATCTGGCTGCAGGCAATTGCCTAAATCATTTAGGGGTTGACAGGGAAGGGAGGGAGGGGACAGTGGAGCTGGAGAGAGAATGTTCCTGTAATTCTTCAGTCTGAGGTACATTAAGGAGCCATAAGCCATGTCGAGAGCTTGAATTACATTACAGAGATTATCTGGTTACAGCCCATAATCCTGGATAATATACCGTTGTGCTGCACACCTGCTCGTGATAAATCTTACCTGTAATGGCCTGACCCCGGGGACCTAGGGATGCCAGGGCAGCTGGCAAGGACTGTCAGAGTGGACACAGCCTGGGTGGAGACACCTGTGAGCCCTGTGGTCCTCATGCATCATCTCTGTGCCTTTATCTCCTGCCTTAGCCTGAAAGGAATGGGCAGAGCTATTTCAGATTTTCCAGTCTCGATCTCAGACATCTAATAGTTTCTCACACCTTAGGAAGGCAGAATCTACCTTGGTGGGACAAGACTTCCCTCTCCTGTTTTTTGTTTTTTTTTTTTCCTTCTTCTTTTTGAGACAGGGTTTCCCTGTAGCCCCAGCTGTCCTGGAACTCAATATGTAGACCAGGCTGGCCTTGAGGTCACAGTGATCCACCTGCCTCTGCCTCCCAAGTGCTGGGATTAAAGGTGTGCACCACCACGCCCGGCTCCCTCTCCTGTTGTCTAGATTCTCCTCTTTCTGCATGTGTCCTCTTTATCTCTCCAAAGCTGGCTTGACTTAGTCCACAGAGACCCCTCTAAGAACCCACAGTGACACCCTCTTCATTCATGGAACTGACCTTCTATCACAAATGGGTGTGTCACTATCCACTTATGGGGTCCCCAAAACTTTTCTGAGTGCCTGTCTCCCTTGCTAGACCTCAAAGACCCCGAGATCAAGGCCCTTGGTGACAGCCACAGGGCTTGGCATAGCCAGGCTCCGCAGCTTGCACGTGGCCATGCAGGTACTGCACGCAGAATCAGAATTCAAAGCCCTACCACCCAGACCCAGAGGCCCTGGCTACTACACTGCTCTGTCCTGGGTCATGTGTGAGCCTGCTCTCAGTTTTCATGAACTGTCACATCTTTCCTAAGACTGAATTCTGCTTTAGACAGAGGACCATCACAAGCCCAGGTGACCACTCTCCTGTCGTAGCTTAGGACTGGCACCCAAGCAAGCCTCCCACACCTGTCTTCTAGCTCTCCATGAGCCCAGTGGACTGGGCTTGGCCACCCCTTCCCAGCCCTGACCCTTCGCCTCTCAGCCTATACTCAGTTCTCAGCTCTGAGGGGTCCAGACAGGAACAGGGAACATGCTGTTTGGCCATGTGTGGCACCCTGGGCCTCATCTACTCCAGAATCTACTTCTAAATCCTCCACTTTCCCTAAGCACATAGGCTGTCTGTGTCTCTATGTAGGAGCATAAGAAAGACACATTCCCAGCCTCTGGATTAGTCATTCTTCTACTCAGCGTCTTCTCTGAATGGTCATCATGGCTACTATGTGTCAAGCATCAAGCTCTGGGCTACACTTTCACCAGACTTACCTCCTTCATCCCACAGCAATCCTAGGAGATAGGCGTTACACCTGTTTTCCCACACTTGTTTGAAGCCAGGTCTGAAAACTCTATTCCATGTCTCAGTCCGAGGAGTCCTCCCTCCTGTGTGCCCCACAATTCTCTCAACAGAGATGGAAACCCAAGACCTCTCTGTGAGCCAGCATCACCCGTTTATGAAATCTAGGGAGGGCAGGGCTGGCAATGATCTTATTGAATTGTTTTCAAACCAGGATGCATTTTTCTTTTATAAAAAATATTTATGGGCTGGAGAGATGGCCTTGCAGTTAAGAGTGCCGACTGCTCCTGCAGAGGACCCGGGTTCGATCCCCAGCACGCGCATGGAGGCTAAGAACCGTCTTTAACTCCAGTTCCAGGGGAATCCGACACCCTCTTCTGACCTCTGCGGCATTTCACAACACAGGTGCACAAGCCCGCATGCAGACAGTACATTCATACACATAACAAAATAAATTTAAAAAATTAAAAAATATTTATTTATTTATATTTTATGTATGCACATGGATGTATGTGAGAGTATGTGTGTATGCCATGTTGACACTAAAAGATAATGTCAGGGGGCTGGAGAGAGGACCTAGCGGTTAAGAGCACTGACTGCTCTTGCAGAGGACCCAGGTTCGATTCCTAGCACCCACATGGTGGCTAAGAGCCATCTTTAACTCCCATTCCAGGAGAACTCCAGTTCCAGGGGAATCCGACACCCTCTTCTGACCTCCGAGGCACTGCATGACACAGGTGCACAGACCTACATGCAGACAGTACATTCATACACATACAAAATAAATAAATTAATTAAAAAATAAATAAATAAAAGATAATGTCAGATCCCCTGGAGCTAGAGTCACAGGTGGTGGCGAGCATTCTGGTATGGGTGCTGGGAGTCAAACTCAGGTTCTCTGGAAGAACATCAAACGCCCTTAACCAATGAGCCGTCTGTCTAAGCCACAGGGTGGATTTTTCAAAGAAAAGCTTCTGTGGAGTTTCTATAGAGAAATCGGATCCACATTGGTGCCCAGATTCTAGTCTTTTAGGTTCCATCCCACCCACTGAGATCGCCTGCTTTGGACTCCACCGTACAGTGCAGGTGGAAGCCAGCTGCTCTCCATCCCAGCATGGCGTACGGCAGGACATGGATGCTCTCTAACAGGATGAGCCAACTCTTCTGGCAGCTGTTTCCAGACAGCCTCCGCACAAGGACCTTGCCCCTCCAACACTAACTGAAGGCATACCATTGCAGTAATTCATTCCTTCCAACTTCCGAGTGGCACAAGCAAGGCTCCTAACCCTGACTCCTGTCTTGTCTCCCCCAGCCTCCCACACTACGGGACCTTGGGCAAGTCACTTTATGACTCTCTCTGAGAACAATAATAGTACTTACTTACTGGTTTGATTTTCATAGTGCTGTATAAAATGACCCAAAACCCTGGTGCGGTGGTGCACACCAGTAATCCCTGCACTGGGGGTGGTAGAGAAAGGAAGATCAAAGTTCAAGGTCATCTTTAACTACCTAGTAAATTTGAGGCTAGCCTGAGCTATATGAGACTCTGCCTCAAACCTGACCACCCCAAACTCCAGCTCAAACAGAGGCTGAAGTGAACCATCACACCATGTCCTGAATCGGTGGCTGGCTCGGCTCAGCTGGGAGGCTCTTCCGATGCTCCCTCTTGAGCTGCCAGGCTAGGGCTGAGGCTGTCACCATCTGTGGGCAGACTAAGACGCTAGCCTGGCTGGGTGTCCTGTCCACCAAGCTTTAGCAAGGCCACTCCTCTCGATAAGATCTTTCCAACTAGCGAACCAGCCTTCTGCAGTAGCTCAGGACTCTGAAAGCAAGCAGGTGGAAGCTTCCAGGCTTCTTAAAGACAAGGGCAGTACAAGCACTCAGCTGCTATGTTATGTTGGTTTGTGATTCAAGGAGAAGGGAAATAAACTCGTTTCAATGGGGGAATGATAAGAAATGTGTTGTCATGGGGCTGGAGAAAGGGCTCAGTAGTTAAAAGGGCTTATTAAGCTTTTTCTTCGAGGACCTAGTTCCAGCTCCCAGCACCCACGTGGCGGCTCATAACTGCTTGTAACTTCAGTTCTTGGGGATCCAGTGCCCTCTTCTGACGTCTGTGGTCTCCCAGATGAATGTGGTACACGCACACACACACACACACACACACGCACACACACACATGCACACGCACACGCACACACACACAGAGTAAACATTTTAGAACCTTGGGGCTGGAGAGGTGGCTCAGTGATTAAGAGCACTGGCTGTTCTTCCAGAGGACCTGAGTTTGGTTCTCAGCATCCACACTGGGCAGCTCACAAACACCTGTAAGTCCAGCTTGAGGGGGCATCTGATGCCTCTACCCTCATTGGGCACCAGTACTCTTTTGCATATGCCCTCCCCCCTAACATGTATATAATTAAAAATAATAAAAATAGCTCTTTTTAACGAGTTGAGCACAATGGTGCATGCCTGTAATCCCAGAGATGGTGAGATGGAAGATAGAGACTAGTGGATCTCTTAGGCCTGAGGGCTAGCTCATGGGTCCGGGCCAATGAGAAATTCTGTCTCAAGTGCAGTTATACCCCATCACCGCCATACACACATACAAAGAGAGGGAACTGGGTCAGGTGGGGAGGACGGACAGTGGGCTTCAGGTGGATAGAGATGGCGACTGCATGTGTATAGCAAGAAGCTGGTGTCACGGTCAGGGTGACTGCACAGGGGAATGTTCATGAGGGATATTAGGAACTAAGGCAGGATGTGGGCAGAGGAGTCCAGCTGGAGCTGTTTGGACTTGAACCTTACTGGAAAAGGGGAGCTGCAGACTGTCTCCACCAAGGAGCGATGCCATCTGTGCCGTCTTTGAAGAGGCCCTGGCCATGTTGTGTGGGTGGATTAAAGGCAAGGAAATAGCAAGCAGATAGGGTATTGCCACAATGCAGGTATGGACTGGATGTGTCCTGAGCCTGGAAGAGACAGAGGGAGGGACGGGCAGGCAGAGCAAGGATTTCTCCAGGCATGTCCAGACTTCTGACCTTTTGACATGCCACTGTGATCTACAAAGTTCGTGTTTGAAAACCACTCGATTGACTCAGAAAAAAAAAGATACAAACAAACAAGTAAAAAAACAACTCCCAGTGTTTTAAGGAAGTTTATGGTTTTGTTTTGGGCGGTGTCCGTAGCTACCCTTGGCCGCATTTGCCTGTGGGCCAGAGGTTGGACACACTTCAGTGACTGTGGAAGACCATTCTACCCACCAAGGTGGAAAGGGCCTCTGTCCTGGCTTCTTACCCCTGGAGCAGACCTGAAAACTGTGTTCATGGAGAGACAAACCATCAGAAAGCACATGGCCAACACCACCGCAGGGACGGACTGGATCCTACCTGGTCTCCCCTGGTCCAAAAGGAACAATTCTGGGAACTTGGCTGTGGTGCAAATCAGACTTCAGGCCCAGGGTGGCAGACTGTGAATAGGAACCTGGCATTTGCCAACCCCCGTGTGTGTGTGTGTGTGTGTGTGTGTGTGTGTGTGTGTGTGTCAGGGGAGAGGAGAGAATGTGTGTGAGAAATGGGGACAGTGTCTATGAGAGAACCCGTGTGTGTGTGCGTGTGTGTGTGTGTGTGTGTGTGTGTGTGTAAGAGAAGAGAGGGAGGAGGACCATATGTCTGTTTTCTCTGAGGAACAGCTGTCTCCTCAAGTGAGTAAGTGCGTCAGCAAGAGAAAGGAAGTGGGAAATGACTGTCTCATGCACAGAGAGCCGTGGGTGTTGAGTTTTCTAATCTTTCAGGTCTCTCTCTCGCTCACTCACTTTCTCACACTCTCTCATCTTTCCTTTTCGCTTTTTTTGGGTTAGAATCTAGCACAGACAGGCCTCATTCTAGTGACCCTCCTGACTCAGCCTCACAAGCGCTGCGCTGACAGACGTGAGGTACTGGGCCTGGCTTTATGTATGTTCTCTTTTGTTTTGCAGTCTTTTGTTTTGTTTTACATTGTGTGTGTGTGTGTGTGTGTGTGTGTGTGTGTGTGTGTGTGTGTGTTCACATTTGCATGCTACGTCCTGCATGGAAAGGTTAGAAAACAATTTGGGGGAGTGCGTCCTCTGCTTACACATTCTCACACAGACAGCACCCGACTGGTGTTTCTCTGACAGACAGCGAGGATGCTCCCTTCCTGCTCCAGATGTCTCTGCAGCCAGAGTGCCAATAGCAGTGAGATGCGGGGGCCATAGACCAAGTAGCTGTCTCCACCCAATGCTGGGCCCACACCCTCCCCGAATTCTTCTCTTTAACAAATACTTGGGCTGGGGCTGGGGCTGGGGCTGGGGCTGGGGCTGGGACTGATGGAAGGATACTTGTCTGGCATGCAAGTGACCCTGGGTTCGAACCCCCAGCACTAGGGGTAGGTAGAGGAAGCATCAGACACTTGGGTGTCAGGCATTGGCCCAGGCCTGAGATCTAGTTCCTGAGGAAGTTGGCCTCCAGAGCCTCTAGTCCAAGCCCTGTCAAAGGGTGGAAGTGGGAAAGAAACATCTCTCCTTATAACAGGGGAGATTGGGGAAGGGTGCTCTCCCTCAGAGCTCTTTGCTGGTTGCCTTCACCCTCCTTGATTTCCTTCTCCTCTGCTCTTCTGGCTCCCTGTCTGGAGACAAGCTCCGAGAAATCAATCAGGGAGGTCTGGGTTCAAATCCCAGCCAGGTCTCCTACAAGCAGTGGTGCTGTAGGAGAAACCATGGCTGGGTTGTTGGGAGCAATAACTGGGAAGTTCTCTCTCTCTCTCCTCTCTCTCCTCTCTCTCCTTTCTCCTCTCTCCTCTCTCTCCTCTCCTGTCTCTCTCCTCTCTCTCCTCTCTCTCTTTCTCTCCTGTCTCTCTCCTGTCTCTCTCCTGTCTCTCCTCTCTCTCTTTCTCTCTCTCCTGTCTCTCTCCTCTCTCCTCTCTCTCTCTCCTCTCCTGTCTCTCTCTCCTCTCTCATCTCTCTCCTCTCTCCTCTTTCTCCTCTCTTTCTCCTCTCCTCTCTTTCTTTCTCTCTCTCCTCTCTCTCTCCTGTCTCTCCTGTCTCTCTCTCCTGTCTCTCTCCTGTCTCTCTCCTGTCTCTCTCCTGTCTCTCTCCTCTCTCTTTCTCTCTCCTCTCTCCTTTCTCCTCTCTCTCCTTTCTCCTCTCTCCTCTCTCTCTCCTCTCCTGTCTCTCTCTCCTCTCTCTCCTCTCTCTCTCCTCTCTCTCCTCTCCCCTCTCTCTCCTCTCTCTCCTCTCTCTCCTCTCTCCTCTCTCTCTCCTCTCTTTCCTCTTTCTCCTCTCTCTCTCCTCTCCTCTCTTTCTTTCTTTCTCTCTCTCCTCTCTCTCTCCTGTCTCTCCTGTCTCTCTCCTGTCTCTCTCCTGTCTCTCTCCTGTCTCTCTCCTCTCTCTCTCTCCTCTCTTTTTCTCTCTCTCCTCTCTCTCTCCTCTCTCTCCTCTCTCCTTTCTCCTCTCTCTCCTCTCTCTCTCTCTCCTCTCCTGTCTCTCTCTCCTCTCTCTCCCCCTCTCTCTTTCCCCTCTCTCTCTCCCCTCTCTCTCCCCTCTCTCTCCTCTCTCTCTCCTCTCTCTCCTATCTCTCTCTCCTGTCTCTCTCTCCTGTCTCTCTCTCCTCTCTCTCCTGTCTCTCTCCTGTCTCTCTCTTCTCTCTCTCTCTCTCTCTCTCTCCATCCTACTCTCTCTCTTCTCTTCTCTTTTCCCTTGTCTCCTTTCCTGTATCCATTTGAGGACTATTTGTTAAGCCCTCCCCACACTGGAGCCATAGGAAAGGAAATCGGCCAGAGCCCTGCCTGGCCTGGTCTCCTTATGACATGAGGGTTCCACTGGAGCCTCGAAGCCTCATCCTCCTGACCTGGCTTTATTCCGTCCTGCCTCCATCCTTTGGGAAGGGGGGACACGGAAGGCCTCTGAGCACAATGATCAGAACCTGTACTCTGGGGGCACTGTGCATGTATGTGTATGAATGAGCACGTGTGCGTGTGTACGCCCGTGTATGTGTGCATGAGTATATGAGTGTGCATGAGAATGTGTATGTGTAGATGTGTGTGTACATGCATGTGTGTATGTAAATCACTGTGTTCATGAGTATGTGAATGTATGTGTGTATGTGTGTCAGTATGTGAGTATATGTGCTTGCATCAGAGTGTCTATGTGTGCACACATGTGCATGCAAAATGTCTGCATGAGTATATGGGTACGTGTGCATCATGTGTGTAAATGAGTGTGTTCGTGTGTGTGACTGAGGCAGTGGAACCTCTGCAGACCTCTCGGCCCCTCCTCTCTCCCTCTGTTCTTTTTCTTCATCTTCCTTCTTTCTCGCCGTGATGCTCTTCTCTCCCCCTCTCTTCTCCTCTCCCTCCATCCCTCACTCCCCTCTGCTCCCCCTGCGGCTTGCCAGCTGCCAGGAGATGACATCTCCTTTCATGTTTGGGGCTGAGCACGGCTTTGAATGTTCGTTTGATTCCGTTAAGATAATAGCTGGTTCACTGTCAGATGCAGACTGATCAGTTAAAACCTTAATCACTGCCTGTCTCCTCTCACCGCACTTATTTTTTAAGAGATTAATCCCCTCAGCCCTGCTTGGGCTCACATTCAGCTTGAAAATAAAAAAGGCAAAGTTTGTGTTAGCCTTGTTATTGTTATTGCTGTCGCGCTCGTTCCCGCGTGTGACCTCCTGGCACCGTCCTTCCAGCCACTCTGTCTTCTTTGCTTCTGTACGCACAGCCCTCCCCAGCTCTCTTGGATTCTCTCTCCCTGGCACGTACACACAGAGTCACAAGCACACTCCATGTGACTCTCCAGAGTGTGAGCCCTAGCTACATGTAGATTTCTGTGAGCTGGGGACCCCGTGTGTTCTGCACACCATACAGGACAGGATATGGGTCCCAGCGAATGCAGATGAGGGCAGTTGAGAGGGGTAGCTTTGTGTCTTGGACAGAGGCCTGTTTTTAGAGTCACTTGCACCTGTCTCACCTATCCTCAGATAATCACATGTCACATGACCCTGAGGAGGAGCCCCAGTTTCCTAAACTGCACAATGTCTTCAGAGTGTTGACTTCCTGGAGACTCGGGGGGTGTCTTTGTTGTCTAGGCTGGCTTCCGACTGACTCCTACACTCAGGTGGCCTCATGCTTTAGGCTCGAGTGGCACATTGCACTCCATTCCTGGTCTTTTACAGATACTTCTCACCTTATTGCCCATTTTAGCAGAAAAACCCTGCTGGGAGGGGAAAGAGAGTGCCAGTCACTCACCCCATAAAGGCTTGCTTTTGTGATTTGTAATCAGATGGGAATTTTACAAAGAAAAATAAATAAATAACCTAGAGACCATTTGGCCCAATGCTTAAAGTACGCAGAGCCTATGGCTCAGAGAGGAGGCTGATATTCCCAGGCTCACACAGCAAGTTGTGTTATGGCTGCAGCTAGAATTCCATCTTAGCCCTGCCTGCATCACCCAAGAAAAATCAGCCAAGCAACTGAGCAACAGGTAATCTGGGCTTAATCTAAGGCCAGCTCCAAGGTATTAGAGATGTCCACCAGGCGGAGCCACACAGGGTATCATTGGGTGGCACACGCTGTCTCTGTCCTAGTGGTACTAGGAAGGCCTTCTGGGGGGCAGGGGTAGGACTTGAGTTGCAGGATTTATAGGCAAGGGAGAGGGAGAGAAGTCCCCAAGAGTCACTGGGGATGCCCACCTTGTTCCTGGGGTGAGGGCCACAGCAGGTGCAGGGCCAGGCAAGATGACCTTCCAGAATCCAGGAACTGTCTCAGCACTCATGGCCTGGGGGAGCAAGTGCAAGCACTCTGTGATGTTTGCAGTTGCTGAGGCTGGTGGCAGGTGGCAGGTGGCAGGGAGGACTCTGTGCAAGGGGAACCCAGAATCCTCATCACTAGCAAAGTTCTCCCCTTCCTTCAGGGCGCTCTGCATGTGGAGCTGGGGATCTGGAGCCAACTGACTGGTTTGGAGTCACTTGGTATCACTACTTAACTTCTCTGGGACTCAGTTTCCCCCTCTGAAATAGGAATGGTGAGCTGGGTATAGTGGCTCATGCTTATAATCCAGGGATTCGGGTGGTAGAGACAGGAAGATTACCACAAATCTGAGGCCCACCTGGGCTTCAATGTAGTGAGTTGGGCCATCCTGGGCTACAGTGGGAGATCCTGTTCTATGAAACAAAAACAGTGGGGCTGGAGAGATGGCTCAGTGGTTAAGAGCACTGCTTGCTTTTATAGAGGACCTGGGTTCAGTTCTCAGTACCACACAGAGGCTGAGAACCATCCATAACTCCAGTTTCAGGGGAACTGATGCCATCTTCTGACCTCCATGTACATTGCACAACACAGGTGTATTTATACATATGCAGGCAATATAGTCATATACAAAATAAAAATAATAAGGCCAGTTGTGGTGGCACACACCTTTAATCCCAGCATTTGGGAGGCAGAGGCAGGTGGATCTCTGTGAGATGGAGGCAACCTGGTCTACACAGTGAGTTCCGGATCAGCTGGGGCTATAGGGAGACACTATCTCAAAAGACAAAATAAATAAATATATTTTATTTATTTTATTATTATTATTTTTTGTCTTTTTGAGACAGGGTCTCCCTGTAGCCCCAGCTATTCTGGAACTCACTCTGTAGACCAGGCTGGCCATGAACTCACAGAGATCTACCTGCCTCTGCCTCCCAAGTACTAGGATTAAAGGCATGCGTCACCACACTCAGCCCAGTAAATATATTTTTAAAGAAACAAAAACAAGCTGTTTTTGGTACCGTATGCCTTTAATCCCAATACTTGGGAGATGGAAGCACATGGATCTCTGTGAAACTGAGGACAACCTGGTCTATATAGTAAGTTCTAGGTCAGTTGGGGTTACAAGGAGACTCTGTCCCAAGAAAAAGAAACTAAAACCAAAACTGGAGCTGGGCATGGTGGCTCAACCCTAAAATCCTAGTACTTGGAAAGCTGAAGCAGGAGGATTACCATGAGTTTGAGGTCATCTCAGGCTACCTAATGAGTTCTAGGCTATCCTGGTCTATAGTGTAAGACCCTGTCTCATAAAACTAAAAGATAAATACATAAAATGGGAACAGTAATTGTACACTGTATCACACAGCAAGCACTACATAGGTGTTAGTTATGATTGTTCAATAAAGGCATGCCGAGTGTCTACATGTACCTCCTCCTATACCGAATACTGTGTATACATTACTCTGTATTGAGTTGAGCAAGGTGCCATCCTTGTTGTCTGTGTGTTCTCGGCTGCATAGGCAGTCATGCCAACTTGCGTGTGTATATGTTCCTGTGTGTGCACATGTGCGTGGAGGCCAGAGGTTGTATGTGTGTGTATGAGTTCATGTGTGTGCACATGTGTGTGGAGGCCAGAGGTTGTATGTGTGTGTATGTGTTCATGTGTGTGCACATGTGTGTGGAGGCCAGAGGTTGTATGTGTGTATGTGTCCATGTGTGTGCACATGTGTGTGGAGGCCAGAGGTTGTATGTGTGTATGTGTTCATGTGTGTGCCCATGTGTGTGGAGGCCAGAGGTTGATGACTGGTATCTTCTTAAACTTTTTCTCTACCTTACTGTTTGAGGTGGGGTGGGTCTTTCACCGAACCTGGAACCCACCAAGGTTGCTAATCTAGCAAGCCTGAGTCAGAAGGCCTCCCCAGCATCAGGATTATAAACACATACTGCCATGCCTAACTTTTTAAATGTCAGTGCTGGGGATCAAAACTCAGGTCCACATGGTTGTAAGGCAAATATATATATATGCAAATATATATATTCATATTTTATGTGTACAAGTGTATTGCCTGCATGTGCATCAGTGCACCTGTGTTTTGCAATGCCTGTGGACATCAGAAGAAGTCATAACTCCTGGAACTGGAGTTTGGATGGTTGTTAGCAGCCACCATATGGGTGCTAAAACCCTGGTCCTCTGCAAGAGCAGCCAGTGCACCAGGCCTGAACCATCTCTCCAGCCTTGAGGCAAATATTTTACTAACTGAGCTATTTCTCTGGCTCCAAGATTTTTTTTTTTTTTGAGAGACAGGTCTCACTGTCTCACTATGTGGCCCTGGCTGGCTGGTGTAGAACTGACTTTGTAGACTAGGCTGGCCTTTCACTCACAGAGATTTATTTGCCTCTGCCTCCTGAGTTCTAGGGTTAAAGGCCTGTGCCACTGTGCCAGCTCTTCAAGCCAACTTTTTTTTTTTTCTTTTGGTCTTTTTGAGGCATGGTCTCCTTGTAGCCCCAGCTGTCCTGGAACTCATTATGTAGACCAGGCTGGCCTCGAACTCACAGAGACCCACCTGCCTCTGCCTCCCAAAGTGCTGGGATTAAAGGCGTGAGCCACCACACCTGGCGTTCAAGCCAACTCTTTTTTTTTTTTTTTTGGTCTTTTCAAGACAGGGTCTCCCTGTAGCCCCAGCTGTCCTGGAACTCACTCTGTAGACCAGGCTACCTTGAACTCACAAAGATCCGCCTGCCACTGCCTCCTGAGTGCTGGGATTAAAGGCGTGCGCCACCACACCTGGTGTTCAAGCCAACTCTTAATTGTGGTTCCATGGCACACACGTAGCCCAGCCTTAAGGGGGGAGGGATGGCCTTTCATAAGTGGCTGTGAGCCCCATGAGAGTGGGACTCTGTTCTGGTCACTGCTGTACTGTGGGGCTTAGTGAACTTTTACACAGTGGGGAAAATGAGTAAACTGAGGCAGGTCCTAAAGGAACAGCAGGATGGCGAATGTCCTTCCTGGACTCAGGGCTCTGATTGGAGCCCAAGAAACCTGAGATCAGGTGGTGGACAGTGGTCTGGAAAGGGATGGGGAGACGAGAGTGGGGAAGAGGGTTGAGGAAGAAGAGTTGATTGGGGTATGGATAGTCTGGCATGGGGGAATGGCTTCCACTTCTCTGCAGAGGCAGGGGGCTGGGAAGGGTTGGAGGGGGCGCCACACATCCTCTACCACCTGAGCCAGCAGGAGGCAGCCAGGGTTAATGGCATGACATTCCTGCAGCAGCCTGCCCGAAGGGCTTCTGATGCCTTTTCTAATTTGGTGAGTGCTGAAGATTAGAAGCCAGGGAGAAGAGAGTTTTCCTCTCGCAGGTTATTATCCTGCCAACTCCCCTGGCGCCCAAGCGAGGGAGTCAGCGTGTTCCAGGAGAAAAGGAAGCAGGGCCTGGCATTCTGGATCGGGTGCCCCTGGGGAGGCGGGAGGGAGCCCGGGCTGGAGCAAATAAAATTGATGCTATTAATGGATCTGGTGCTGGTTGAAATGGGAGCAGAGCCGGCTCAGCAGCAGAGGAACTGGGAGGTGGTGGTGGTGGGGGGGGGTGGCGCTTGCTAGAAGCAGAACAACTCACAGATACTGACAGCCCAAGGTCTCTGTACCTTGAATGGTCTCCAGACTCACCTCCCGGCTCCCGGCAGACCGGCAGTGTCATCACATCACGCCCTTTGCTTTTCCTTGCACTCTGACTTCACAACTCTGTGGCAGCTTCAGGCCCAGGGTCTGGCTGGATGCCGACTTCAGCTTCCTAGGGAAGGGCAAAGGCCTCAGAGCTGCAGATCACCTGGACCCTGCTCTAAAGAATTCCGTCCTTGGGCTGGAGAGATGGCCTAGCGGTTAAGAGCGCTGACCGCTCTTACAGAGGAACCGGGTTCGATCCCCAGCACCCACATGGCGGCCGAGAACCGTCTGAAACTCCAATTCCAGGAGAACTCCAGTTCCAGGGGAATCCGACGCCCTCTTCTGACCTCCGCGGCATTTCACGACACGGGTGCACAGACTTGCATGCAGGCAGTACATTCATACACATACAGAAATTAAAAAAAAAAAAAAAAGACCAAGAATTCCGTCCTTGCCAGGGTATGGTAGCACTCACCTTTAATCCCAGCAGTGGGAAGGCAGAAATAGGCAGATCTCTGAGTTAAAGGCCAGCCTGGTCTACAGATGGGACAGCTGGGGTTACGGGGAGACCCTATCTCAAAAAAGAACCGCCCCCTCCCAAATTCCATCTGGCTTGCTCCCAGCATGCACAGGAGACGGAGGGGGAAACACAGTGATGGAGCTGGGAAGGAAGAAAAGCGGAGAGATGGAGGGAGAGGATGTGGAGAAAGAAGAGAGACCCGAACTCGGGGCTCCAAGCTGGGCTGAGTTGACTGACAGGAAGAGATAAGGAAGTAGGGATCCTGCAGACTTAATAGAGGGGACAGAACGCTACTGTGGGCTGAGGCAGCTGGTCCTGCTGAGGGCTGTAGACAGCCAGTAGCATCAGGAAAACCAAGATGAGCACCAAACATCTGTAATCCCAGCGCTGGGGAGAGCAAGGCAGAGGAGTCCTGAGTTGGATGCCAGCCTTGGGTGTGTGCTGAGACTCTACTGAGAGGGATAAAGACCCAGGTGGGTTGCTTAGAGAGAGTTATGATCTGGACTTCGGTGAGGGGGGAGTTGGCAGGTGCTTGGCATGATCAGGTCTACAAAGGGGCCGGGGAAGCTGGCACCTTCTTTGTTTCTTTTGAAGCCACCTATACTCCACCCCTCTCTGCCTGCTGTCTACTGTCATCTTTTCAGGTTAAGCTCAGCTTCCCCTGGGAAGCCCTCCGAGACCTCCCCAGCCTGCATCGGATGTTCTACCCAGGCGTCCAGAACATTCTGTACTGCTTCTGACACGACACCTAAAATGTCTTTAAGGCTTGTTTGCTTTCTCTTTGAAGGCAGTGACCTTGATTTTCTGATTCCCATATCCCTAGGGCCTAGCAGAGATCAGATCCACAGGAGCGGCAGATAGTGTGTGCCTAATGAACGAATGGTGTTTTTTATTTAAAAACTGCCATTGTAGGAGTCTTGAGAATTCCAGGCCAACCTGGGCTACACAGAAAGACTCTGTCTCTAAATAAACACAAGAACAAAACCAAAACAGAACAAAAAAGCCAGCAACTCCTCCCTGGGAACTGAGAGGAGCTGAGGCGAGCTAGGGCTGGGTACAATGGAGCCAGTTGTGAGGCTCCACCCATGGCTCCTGGCCAGAAAGGACATTTTGGGAACCCTTTGGCATGATGAAAGTTCTATCTCAAGACCGCCCTTGTCAGGTTTTGCCAAATGCTGTTGGAGGTCAGGAATGCTGAGTTCAAATTCTACCATGACCCACGAGCTAGCTGGGTGACCTTAGGTTGGAAAACGGTCTCTTTGGAGGCCTTCATATCCCCAGTGTGCTGAGGATCCGAGCCGGTGGCTTTCTTAGGTTCTATTAACAGGCCGTGACCTCAGTTGAAGTCTGACTGCCTTGGAGTCACACCTTGGCCCCCCTGAGAGCCTTTTTTGCCCTGATGCAGCTGAAGCTCCTCCATTAAGTGACAGCGAAGGACAGAGGGGATGGGAGTTAGGGGGAGAGCTGCTCTAAATGGGACCTAGCAAGGAAGGAGGCTGGGAGGGCACCAGTTCAGACTGCCCACTGGTCGATCTGTTAGTCCCTGGGTGAGGCCAACCTGGTGAAGAGCCATCAGATCTGGACAGTCATGGCCTCTGGGGGCACCCCCCCCAAACTTTCTTTCCAAGTCACTAGGATACTTAATGTATTAGAAAACTGGAAGAATTGATTTTTTTTTTTTTTTTTTTTTTTTTTGAGACAGGGTTTCCCTGTAGCCCCAGCTGTCCTGGAACTCACTCTGTAGAACAGGCTGGCCTTGAACTCACAGAGATCCGCCTGCCTCTGCCTCCCGAGTGCTAGGATTAAAGGTGTGCACCACCACACCCAGCTGAAAAACTGATATTTTAACACTTACCACAATAAAATAAAAAGAAATAACAACTAATACTGGTGGCCAGAAAAGAAAATGTTTTCTTAGTTAACTTTATATAACCATGCCAGTAAATAATTCAACTCAATATAAAAAAGAAGATAAAAGTAATTGATGGGTTTTAGAGCCAATTGATAGAATTCTATCATTCGGAAGGTGGAGTGGGAGTAGGAGCCCCCAGAAGGCGCTCCCTAATAGTATTCTCTTAAATTTCAGAGAATGAGTTACATAGAGAGGAACTCTGGGAGTGAAAGTAGGCTGAGTCTGTTACTTTGTCCTCGCAGTGTGTCAGTTTGTTTTTAGAGATAGGTTGTAGCTCAGGGTGGCTCAAACTCATGATCCTCCTGCTTCTGCCGCCTGAGCTTCCTGAGGGCTAGGATTACAGGTGTGCGGCTATCTCGTCTGGTCCTATACTGGCGCCATCATGGTATCTACAATCCTGTCTATGTGGTAGGGTCCCCTGCAATCCTAGCACGCAGGAGGTGAAACGGCCATCACTTGAGCCCAGCAGTTCAGGGTCAGCCTTGGCAACATGGAGAAGTCTCATCTCAGATACATAAAACCTAGCTGGGCTGATGGAGATCATGAGGCAGAAGCAGGAGGATTGCCACAAATTCAAGACTAGACTGGTCTACACACCAGGCCAACTAGAGCTATAGAGTGAAGCCCTGACTCAAAAATACCAAAAATGTGCCAGGCATGGTGGGAGATAGAGGCAGGTGGACCCTTGTGAGTTCAAGGCCAGCCTGGTCTACATAGTGCATTCCAGGCCAGCTGGGCCTATAGGGAGGCCCTGTCTCAAAAAGACAAGAGCAACAACAACAACAACAACCACAACACATAAAACCTGCTTTTAAGGTTTTTTTTTTTTTTTTATCTCTGAGGAAATGGTCTTGACTTTTTCGTTTTAGATTTTTGACAGGTTCTCACCATATATGGTATATGCAATACACCATATAGGCCTGGTTTACCTGAAAGTTTCTGCCTGCCTCTGCCTCCCAAGTGCTGAGGTTAAAGGTGTGCACCATCATGCCTTGGATTCTCTGGAACTGAAGCTAAGGACTGGTGTTAGCTTTCATATGGTTGCTGGAAACTGAATGTAGATCCTTTGGAAAAGCAGTAAGTTATCTTAACCACTAAGCCATTTCTCCAGCCCTAAAACTTCATTTTCTATTGTGTGTGTGTGTGTGTGTGTGTGTGTGTGTGTGTGTGGTTATATATGTGTGATTGCAGGTGCCTGGGGAGGTTAGAAGTTATCAAATCCTCTGGAGATGGAGCCACTAGACATAGGTGCTGGGAATGGAACTCAGGTCCTCTGCAAGATCAGTATGAGCTCTTAGTGGCTGATTCACCCATCCAGTCCCTGCTTTCTTCTTTTCCCATATACTATCTTTCTTCTTTGTGGTAGATGATTTGGAAATTTTTCTTTGAATGATGGCCTGAATGTACTTACCAGACAGTGGTAGAACCCTTACCTAGCATGGCTTTTATGGGGGTCCATTAGAACTGGTAGTTCTCAACTGTCTCCTTCCTCCCCAAGGACACCTGGAAATTTCTAGAGGCACTTTGGTGTCTGCATGCATCTGCTGGGTGGAGGTCACACGTGTTGCTAAACATCCTCTGATTCACAGGACCACTCTTGAGTGCCCGAGAGATGCCACGAGTGACCACTCTTCTTTTCCAAGGCCTTAAGACATGGCTACCCCCAAATGGCTCATGTAGATGTCTCAACCAGGCATGTCACCCTCAGGGTCCCTGGTGCACAGATGACCAGTTCCGGCTGGCAGCAGGCTGCCAGGTCTCCTCAACTGGGGAACAGCCTGCAGAAACCAAAGTGTAGGTTTCCTGCTTGCCTCTGTCTCTCACTGAGCACTGGATAGATTGCATCCCCCTATCTCTCCCGAGACTCAGTTTAAAAAATATTTAATTATTCTTATGTGTATGAGTGTATTGCCTGCATGTGCCTGAGTCATGTAATGCCTGAGGAGGTCAGAAGAGGGCATCAAATTCCCTGGAATTGGAGTTACAGATAGCTGTTAGCCACCATGTGGGTGCTGGGAATCGAACCTGGGTCTTTTGAAAGCACAGCTAGTGCTCATAACCGCTGAGCCATCTCTCCAGTCCCTCAGTTGTAAAAATCTGTAAGCATAGGGCTGGAGAGATGACTCAGTGGTTAAGAGCTCCGACTGCTCTTGCAGAAGATCTGGGTTCGATTCCCAGCACTCACATGGCAGCTAAGAACCGTCTTTAACTCCAGTTCCAGGGGAATCTGACACCCTCTTCTGATCTCTGCGGCATTGCACAACACAGGTGCACCAACCTACATGCAGACAGTACACTCATACACATTAAAAAATAATAAATAGGGACTAGAGGGATGGCCTAGCGGTTAAGAGCGCCGACTGCTCTTGCAGAGGACCTGGGTTTGATCCTCAGCACCCACATGGTGGCCGAGAACCATCTGAGGCTCCAATTCCAGGAGAACTCCAGTTCCAGGGGAGTCCAACACCCCCTTCTGGCCTCCTCGGCATTGCACGACACAGGTGCACAGACCTGCATGCAGACAGTGCATTGATACACATACAGATATAAATAAAATTAAAAAATAAATAAATAAATAAATAAATAAATAAATAAAAAGCTGGGTGTGGTGGCACACGCCTTTAATCCTAGCACTTGGGAGGCAGAGGCAGGCGGATCTTTGTGAGTTCAAGGCCAACCTGGTCTACAGAGTAAATTCCAGGACAGCTGGGGCTACAGGGAGACCCTGTCTCGAAAAGACAAAAAAAAAATAATAATAAATAAAAAATTTTAAAATAAAAATAAAAATCTGTGAACAAATATTTAATAATACTGACTTCATTTGCTTTGGTGAAGATCAGCAGAAAGAATGACCAGGAAGGTAATTCCAAGTGTGACTATTATGGGGTAGGAGATGTGGGATTTAGGCTGAGCCTCACAGGCCCAAGCCTGCCTGTTCCCTTCATAAGATGTATTTCCTGGTGTGGTGGAGGTGGGGGTACTGGATGACTCCTCAGATTCTTTGTTTCTCTCATGGAAATGGGGGGAAGAACTGGGGAGTCCATCAGAGAATAGCCAGGGAGGCCTGCGAGTCCTCGTGTGCCGTCCACAGGAGAACACCTGGTCCTTGGGGACAAGCAGCATGCTGGGTCCCTTGGACCATCGGTCTCACCTCGGCCTGGATGCCACCTCTCCAGACAGTTGCAATTATCACAATCAAACAGTTGACACCAATTATGCGTGCCCAGTGGAGATGCTCTGGCGGTTGCACGGGTGCCTCAGCTTTGCATATCTTAATGTGGACTGACAGAAGCTGACCCGCGAGGGCTCGGCCCTTCCAGCTCTCAGCTGTTTGTGCGGCACCAATTTTCAGAGCCAAATTACTGCCAGGGCTGGCTGGTTTGCAGGATAGACTCGTGTCTGTGCAAGGCTGAGGCATTGCGCCTCCAGGTCTCTACAGGGCCAGGATGCGGGTCATGCTGGGATGCGGGTCATGCTGGGATGGATCTTCTGGGAAGATAGTATCACGCTGGAAGGGTGGTGTATTTAGATGCTGCTGTGAAGAGTCACCAGGGCCCCCAGTCCACTGAGGGCTCCCACTGTGCACTGCAAACCAGTATTCAGGTTCAGTCTATCCACCCTGCAGGGGGAAGGCTTTGTCCTCTCTCCCCAGTGGATAGGGCCCTGTAAGGTGGAATATGCCCAGGGCACTTTTTTCAGGTGTGTGTTGGGGGGGCAAGATAGGTTTATTAAGCTATACCTGTTGCCAGGGTGAGCTGCCAGTGCTGAGCATACCACAGTTGCCTTGGCTGGAGGAAGCTTCTGGAGACACAGAGAGGTTGCACAGTGGGGGTGAGACACAGATGCCTCGGTACCCAGGAGCTCGGGGACCTGTGGAGTCTTGGTTTCCTGTCCTGTTAAATTCTCACACAAGTTAGATGTTAGGTTGGGGAAAGCCAGGCTATGTTGTACTTCTGAACCTAGTTTAATATCAGGATCTCCTCTTTGCCTCTAGAACTTTCTGGAGACTTCTGAGAGCCTACACCTGGTCCAGTCTAAAAGCTGCAGGGGACTGTGGTGTGGAGCCAGTAGACCCCCCTACTGCAGGATGGCCCATTCCTCCCATTGAGAGAGGGGATGCTCATTTTTAGAGGAGCTTTTCAGGCCAAATTTCTTCTTTTTAATATTTTATTCTTTTTTATTTTTATGTGCATTCATGTATTGCCTGTGTGTGTGTAAGTGCACCGTGTTGTTCAGAGGTCAGAAATGGTATAGGATCTCCCTGGATCTCCCTGGAACTGGAGTTACAGCCATCTTTTGAGTTCTGGGGATTGAACCCAGGTCCTCTGCAAGAGCAGTCAGTACTCTTTTTTTTTATTTTTTATTTTTATTATTTATTTTTGTATGTGTATGAATGTATTGTCTGCATGCAGGTCTGTGCACCCGTGTCGTGCAATGCCGCGGAGGTCAGAAGAGGGTGTCGGATTCCCCCGGAACTGGAGTTCTCCTGGAATTGGAGTTACAGACGGTTCTTAGCCGCCATGTGGGTGCTGGGGATCGAACCCGGGTCCTCTGCAAGAGCGTCGGTGCCACTAAGCCATCTCTCCATCCCCAGGCTAGGTTTCTTTAAGTTGATTCTGTTCTTTAAAAATCTTTTTTTCTGCTGGGCATGGTGGCGCACACCTTTAATCCTAGCACTTGGGAGGCAGAGGCAGGTGGATCTTTGTGAGTTCAATGCTAGCCTGGTCTACAGAGTGAGTTCCAGGATAGCTGGGGTTACAGGGAGACCGTCTCGAAAAGACAAAAAAATCTTTTTTCTGATTAAAAAATATTTTTTTATTATTTATTTTTTATGTATATGAGTGGGCTGCAAGTTATATTGTGTACTTGTGTTGTGTAATGCCTGCAGATTCCAGAAGAGGGCATTAGATCTCCTGGAATGGAAGTTAAGGAAGGTTGTTGGCCACCATGTGGGTGGTGGGAACTGATCCCAGGTCCTCTGCAAGAGCAGATAGTCCTCTTAACTGAGGAGCCATCTCTAGGCCTGACTCTGTCCTTAACCCACAACACAACTCCTGAGTTTTCTTTCTGTCACCCCCTCCAGCCAGTCAACTTGACCCTCATGTCCTGGGCTCATCTACATCGGATTTGCCAATTGTGATAAAGAACTGAAAAAATGCACATTCCTACCACCCCTGAAGATGTGTGGCCCTGCCCCCTTATAACAAAGGCGTGAGCACGGTGGCAAGGTGTGTGCCAGAAACGCCAGACAGCGGCTAGGACTGACTGGTAGATAAATCCCTCTGTCATCACCCCAAACCACACTTGTTGGGTATCTACTGTGTCCTGGGGATGCCCAGCCTCTGGCTCAGAGGAGTGCGAGAGCAACTGTTCCACTCTGTAGGTGGGTCATTTAAATTCAACTGTGCTCTGGGACCGAGTGTCTTCTCAGAAGGCCCATTTTCAGCGCTGACACCCTGCATCCATCTCTGGCTGTACCTCTTTCTTGTGAGTCCCCTTTGGTAGCTAGCCACCTCCTCTGTGCGTTGGGTCCCTGGTTGGTGCATTAGCCAAGTGTGGCGCCCAGCCCAGGCAGAGACGCTCACCTTGTCAAGCGGAAATGGGTGAGATGGTGCTGCCTGGACTTCGTGGTGCACGCTGGGCTGGGAGGAGGCAAGGCCCCTTTGTCGCGACTTGGGACATATGAGGCCTGGGTCAGCCTCGCTGAGGGGCGTTGTGGCAAGCTCCATTGCGTCGGGGTCCCCTCCTCGGGCACCGCCCCTCTCAGGGCGCTGAAGCTGGGGCGGCTGCAAGCCAGCATGTGTGCATTCTCATCTTGGTCTGAGGGTGGAGGACCCTCCAAAGCAGACAGAACGTGTGCCGTGTCAGCAAGTGCACCGTCCTAAAAGGCTAGGCGGTATTCTTGGGGATTAACCACCAGACACTGGGAGCCCTGTTCTCTTCCCCACCCCAGGAACAAGAAAAAGAAAAATCTGTTGGAAATGCACTCGCCCCCCCTTGCTGCCCCACCCCCTTCTCTTTCAGCTTTTACCAACTTAAAAGAAAAATAAAATATGTTCCAGGAACCAGGACGACGGCAGAACAAACTCGAACCAGAAAATACTTAAAGATGTTTTAATGACTTAAACACAGGGGCCGGTTTGTGTCTAAAAGTTTCCACATTAAAAAAAAAAAAAAGCAAATTCAATATTAAATATCCTTCTGGTCCCCTTCCTCAGTGCCCCCATGCCTGTAACTGCAGCCTTCTGGGCCCCACACCTCCGAGTTTCCCCCTGCACCTCTGCCTTCAGCTGTGGGTTATTAGCACCTGGTGTGAACAGAGACCAGGCCCCTCTATAAAGTTTATGTCCACATTCCAAAAAATGAAAAAACAAGGAAGAGGGAGAAAAACAACACCCTAGGTACAGGGCCAACTGCTTCTGCAAATCGGAGGCCACCTCTCCAGCCCCAAGCTCGGGGCCCCAGGAACTGTTAACTAGCGACTGACAGATGTTTACAGCGGGAATTAGGTTCTCATTTGGCTCAGGATTAACCCACATCTTCCATCTCATTACTATTCTGCCTTGTGGGAGTCCCTTTTTTAGCAACTGAGGAACTGTGTAGGTGTTTGGGGTCCTGGCCAGCATCCTCATTCTCCACACTGGGATTGAATGACACAGATGGTCACAGGGAACTTGTGGGATGTGGGGTCTTGGACAAGGCTGGGAGTGGCCAGTGAGAGGCCACTATGAATTCCTTTCCTCCCTTCCCCTCCCCCCCCCTGCACTTTCCTTCCTCCTTCTCTCCCTTTTCCTTTTCCTTCCTTCCTTCCTTCCTTCCTTCCTTCCTTCCTTCCTTCCTTCCTTCCGTCCGTCTCTCTCTTTTTCTTTCTCTTTCTTTCTTTCTTTCTTTCTTTCTTTCTTTCTTTCTTTCTTTCTATCTCTCTCTCTCTCTCTCTCTCTCTCTCTCTCTCTCTTTCTTTCTTTCTTTCTTTTTCTTTCTTTTTCCTTTTGTAACCAAGGATGGCCTTGAACTTCTGATCTTCCTGCCTCTGCCTCCCAAGTGCTGGGATTACAGGCATGTGCAATCAATCACATACTTTTTTTTTTTTTTTTGAGGCAGGATCTTCCTGTAGCCCTAACTGGGCTGGAATTTACCGTATAGATCAGGTTGGCCTTGAACTCACAAAGATCTACCTGCCTCTGCCTCCCGAGTGCTAGGATTAAAGACGTGTGCCACCTCACCCAGCTTATATACATGCTTCTGTGCAGGGTTAGGGATGGAACACAGAGCTTCATGCATGTTAGGGCAGCACTCTACCAACTGAGTTACATCTCCAGCCCATGTTTCTTGAGGTGTTGGTCAACTGGCATGAACTGACAATCTGTCTCAGTGATAGAGGTGGGCACTATGCTGACAGGAAGGGGTAAACTCGGACACTGGTCTAAGAGATTCCACATCCTGGGAGTGACTGTAATGACTGTGACATTTGCCAAGCAGTTATTGTACATTGAACACTCTCTCTCTCTCTCTCTCTCTCTCTCTCTCTCTCTCTCTCCATATTTTTGAGACAGGGTCTCCTTATAGTCCCAGCTGGCCTGGAGCTCGATCTGTAGATCAGTCTGGCCTTGAATTCACAGAGATCCTCCTGCCTCTGCCTCCCAAGTGCTAGGATTAAAGGTGTGTGCACCACGCCTGTCTCTGCAAGAGCAGTCAGTACCCTTAACCGCTGAGTCATCTCTCCAGCTCCCACATCTGGCCTTTCAAAACAAATTTTTTTATGTGTATAAGTGTACTGTCTGCATGTAAGTAGGTGCACCCGTGTGGTGCGACGCTGCGGAGGTCAGAAGAGGGTGGCTGGATTCCCCTGGAACTGGACAGTTGATGGTTCTTAGCCATCATGTGGGTGCTGGGGATCAAACCTAGGTCCTCTGCAAGAGCAGTCAGCGCTCTTAACCACTGAGCCATCTCTCTAGCCCCCACATCTGGCTTTTTTACACAGTTCCTGGGAAGGAATTTGGGTCCTCAGACTTGCACCATTAGCAGTTTTACCTGCTGAGGCAACTGTCTAGACCCTTATGCCATGTCTTCTGCCAACATCTCAGAGGGTTCTTATTATCTGTAACCATCTGTCCTTAAGCTCCCAGTCCTCGTTTCACCCAATGCTGTGGTCTGAATATCAGTGTGTTGTCATCTACACGCCCACAACTGTACATACCAACTCAATCTTCAATGGGATTGGCCCTGTCATGAGTACAGAGCTTTATGAATGGGATTAGTGTCCTCATAAAAGAGGCTGAGGGAGCCTGTTTGACACCGTCTTTGAAGCACAGAATGAACCCTCACTGGACACTGAATCTGCTTCCACCATGGCCTTGGGCTTTTTAGATCACAGAACTGTTAGCAATAAATTCCTGTTTATAAACTACTACTCTAAACCATCTCGTTGTAGCAGACTGAGTAGATTAAAACTCCCACTAGCTGACTACCAGGAGCTTTAAGTCTAAACTTCTGCTGGCCCCATTCTCAACATTTTATACCTCTTCTGAGATGGAGACCAGCGCTTTGCCCTTCCTCGTACTGCTGTACCCTGGATTCAGGAACATCGTGATTGAACCCTGGATGCCTTCTCCCATGCTTCCTTGAACCAGTGACACCATTTCCAGGGTATGATCTCTTCAGAAGGCAATTGGGCATTTGCTAAAATGTCTGCAGCCGGGCGTGGTGGCGTGTGTTTTGGTATCACTTGGTTGCTTGTATAATCTTCATTTGGACACATTAAAGAAACGCGAGGGCAGAGGCAGGGAAATGGAAATTTGAGGGAGAAGCTCTAAATCCTGTAGCTTGTTGGCTTTGTTTTGTTTTGTTTCAGTCTCCTTGTGCTTAGATGTATGTGGGGTTCTGGAGGTTGGGTGTCAGGAGTTGCCCTCCACCTCAGAAAGGAGGTCCTGGGACCAGGGGAGAAAGGCAAGGAAAGAAAAGCAAAGCTGGGTGGGGTTTCCTAGAGATTTGAAGGGAGGAGAGGCGTTTGTGTAGAGGTCAGCCCTTCTCTCCAGGCAGTCCCTGCTCAGCAGCTGAGACTGAAGTTGCAATGTCTTCTTGTCATACTTATCTACTGGGTTTTCCTCGTAGAGCAAAGTGTTCTTCCCCGAAAGTCTCCAAATGTCCCTAAGCTCAGATCACTTCAGCCAACATGGTTTAGAACCTTCAGGAACATGAATGTGTTAGAGACTCAGGCTTTGCCCTTGCAGAGCAAGATGAAGCCCACGTTAGAGGATGTAATAATGGTAATTGGCTTTGCCCCTGGCATGATGTAACTGTGGTATTAAGCTTTATAAACCCCACCCTGCTTCTCCTTGGGGTCAAGAGTTCTCTTGGGCACAAGCTTCCTTTCTGACCACTAGCTTGCTAGCTAGCTCTAAGGACTCCTAATTTGACCAGCACTATGTAGTGTTCTTCTGCATAGTCTCAGTGTTACAGTGACCAAGGGACTGAACCCACTGAAACTGCAAGTCAAGATGATCTTTTTCGTCCTTTAAGTCTGGCATTCTGCCACATTTACTAACAGAGTTCATCTTCATAACAACTCCAAGAGGTGAGTCCTATCAAATATATTTTACAGATGGAGAATCCAAGGCATTGGATGAATGAGTGAACTGCTTCAGATCAATGGGAATCTGTGCGCAGACAATCTGTGTCTCCAGTCTATGCTTTCAACCATCCTAAGGTTCTGAGGTCAGAGGCATAGCCAGGACTGTCCTAGCCTTAGGGGGATGGAAAAGCATCCTTGAGGGGCTGGAGAGATGGCTCTGGAGAGATGGCTCAGTGGTTAAGAGCACTGGCTGCTCTTGCAGAGGACCCAGATTTGGTCCTGCAAAAAAACAAAACAAAACAAAACAAAAAACCCAAAAAAGGTCAGGTGGGTTAGTATAAAATAAAATTAATAAATGAAATAGTTTTTGGTCTTTTTGAGACAGGGTCTCCCTATAGTCCCAGCTGACCTGGAACTCACTCTGTAGACTAGGCTAGCCTTGAACTCACAAAGATCCACCTGCTTCTGCCTCCCGAGTGCTGGGATTAAAGGCATGAGCCACAATACCCAGCTTAAAGACAGTTCTTAGCCACCATGTGGGTGCTGGGTCCTCCACAACCCACCTGACTTTTACATGTGTTCTGAGAATTGAACTCAGGTCCTCATGTGTACATAGCAAGCACTTTACCAACCAAGAGATCTCCCTAGCTTTTCTTTTAGCTTTTTAAAATATTCATATAAAGGATATTAATGTCAACTTCAGTTATGCTACTTTAATAGGACACCAGACTTATTTAACAGTAACATTGTACCCACTGGTCAATCTTTTCCAATTTCTCCCTTCTGCTCTCCTTAGCCTTTAATGATCACATTTTACTCTCAATTTATTTTTAAAATATTTACTTATTTATTACGTGTATGGGTTTTTTATTAATTTTATTTATTTTTGTATGTGTATGAATGTACTGTCTGCATGCAAGTTTGTGCACCCGTGTCGTGCAATGCCGCGAAGGTCAGAAGAAGGTGTCGGATTCCCCTGGAACTGGAGTTCTTCTGGAATTGGAGTTTCAGACGGTTCTTGGCTGCCATGTGGGTGCTGGGGATCGAACCCGGGTCCTCTGTAAGAGCAGTTGGAGCTCTTAACCGCTAGGCCATCTCTCCAGGGCGCCCCCCCCCCATGGGTTTTATGCGTGCATTGCATCCACATTGTGCAGTGCCTGTGGGAGGTTAGAAGAGGGCATCAGATCCCTTGGAACTTGAGTTACGGATGGTTTTTAGCCGCCATGTGGGTGCTGGGAATTGATCCCCCAGGTCCTCTGCAAGAGCAGTCAGTGCTCTTAACTGCTGAGCCATCTCTCCAGCCATGTATTTTACTATCAATTTCTAAGAGATCAACTTAAAAAATACTTTTAAATGTGTATATGAGTGTTCCACCTGCATGTATGTAAGTGTTCTCACAAGTATAATGTCCACAGAAGCCAGAGGAGAGTTGGATCCCCTGGAACTGGAGTTAAGGGCAGTTGGGAATTGAACCTGGGTCCTCTGCAAGGACAGCCAGTGGTTTTAACTGCTGTGCCATCTCTCCTGCTTGGAGATCAGCTCTTTTTTAAAAGATTTTATTAAAAAAATTTAGGTGTGTGTGTGTGTGGTGTGTGTGTGTGTGCTGTGTGTGTATGTGTGTGTATGTTGTGTGTATATGTGTGTGTATGTATGTGTGTGTATGTTGTGTATGTGTTGTGTGTTGTGTATGTATGTTGTGTGTGTGTTGTGTATATGTGTGTGTGGTGTGTGTGTCTGTGTATGTGTATGTATGTGTGTATATGTTGTGTTGTGTATGTGTGCATGGTGTGTGTGTCTGTGTGTGTATGTGTGTGTATGTGTGTGTATGTTGTGTGTTGTGTCTGTGTGTGTATATATGTGTGTGTATGTTGTGTGTGTGTTGTGTGTATTGTGTCTGTGTGTATGTATGTGTGTGTATGTTGTGTGTGTTGTGTGTGTATGTGTGTGTAGTGTGTGTGTGTGGTGTGTGCATGTATGTGTGTTTATGTATGTGTGTGTGTATGTATGAAGAAGGAGTTGCAGGCTGTTGTGAGCCACCTGAAGTAAGTGCTGGGAACTGAACTTGGGTCCTTTGAAATGCAGTATGTGTTTTTAACCACTAAGCCTTCTCTTTGGCCCCAGGGCAGCTTCTTTAGATTGTGTGTATGAGTGGGTGAAAACGCAGAGTATTTGCTCTTCTAGGCTTATTTCCCTCCACATAGTGAGCTTCAGGCTCATCTGTTGCAATGGACAGAATTTTATCTGCTTTATACAAATAGTATTCCACCTGCTCTGGGGGAAGCCTGCTGTCCCATGAGCATCTTAAACACCCAGTGGCTGCAAGGTTGGGAGAATCCCAAGCTAAAACTGTGATCTCCATCAGGAGAGAGGGCAAGACGCTGGCAGTGGTTCGCTGGAAAACCTGTCCTCAGAAGAAATTGATTCTGTTTATAGTTCTTGTGGTTTCTTGGGCGTATCCAAGCCCATGAAGGTGGAGTTTGAACTACCAAAGGTATAACAACTGGCTAGCACAAATTTCTAAGTATTTCACAATTGTCTGGTACAAGTTAGCCTCAGCCCAACAGAGCTTCCCAGCTTCCAACAATACGAGTCATTCCAGCTGGGATCTCAGACACAGGGACATAGAGAGGAGTTGGCCTTGCTGAGTCTTGCCCTACCTGCAGGTTCATGACCAAAAGACACAATTATTGTTTTCTTTGCTGCCATCTAACTGATTCTCCCAAGTCTAAACCAGATCTACACAGAGCACGTTTACAATACCCTATTCCTGTACATGGCTGTTTTGCAGAATTCCACACTGGAGAGGAGCCTTGTGGGTTTTCCAGAGGCTGTGAACTGGTGATCATGGGTTTAATTTGTGCAGTAGACTAAGTTTTTGTGGTGAAAACTTTTTTGGTTGCTAAAAACTATTTTTAGGGGCTGGAGAGATGGCTCTTGCAGAGGACTCCAGTTTGGTTCCTAGCACCTACATGGTGGCTAACAACTGCCTGTAACTTCATTTCTAGGAGATTTGATGCCCTCTTCTAGCCTCCATCTGCATTGTATGATATAAACATAGGGAAAACACCCATACACCTAAAATGAAAACAAATTAAAAAATAAAATATATAATTTTCTTTTCTTTCTTTCTTTCTTTTTTTTTTTTGAGGACAGAGGTTTCACGTCGCTCCAGATGGCCTAGAACCCTTTTTTCCCTATATAGACAGGCTGGTTTTGATTTTAAGCGATCTGCCTGCCTCTGCCTCTCAAGTGCTGGGATTAAAGGCACGTGCCACCATGCCTATCCTCTTAAAATTATTTTAAAAAACATTTATTTAAGCTGGGCGTGGTGGTGCATGCATGTAATCCCAGCATTTGGGAGACAGAGGCAGGCAGATCTCTATGGGTTCAAGTCCAGCTTGGTTTACAGGCTAGCTGGGGCTACAGTGAGACCTTGTCTCAAAAAATGACCACCCCAAATAAAAACCAAACAAACAAACAAAAAAATACCCCAAACATTTATTTATTTGTGTGTACATGAATGTGTGTATGTTGCGGCATGCAAGTGCCACAGTGCTGGTATATGGAGGTCAGAGGACAACTCTTCTTCCACCATGTGGGACCTGAGAACCAATCTCAGGTTGTCAGGCATGGCGGCAAGTGCCTTTACCCACTGAGCTATCTCACTGGTGCCTATTTGCTTTTGAGACATCATGTAGCCCAGGCTGGCCTTGACCTTACTATGTAACTGAATATAGTCTGGGACTTTAGGCCCTCCTGCCTCTGCCTCCCAGGTGGTAGAATTACAGATGTATGCTGCTATGCCCAGCTCTGATTGGTGGAATCTTGATTTTTAAAGCACGTGAAAGCTTTCAGTTTAGACATTGGGGCTTGACTCTTCTCATACCTGTTATCCCTGTAAAGAAAAGGATTTGCTTTTATTCTATGGTTTTCTATTCATATGGTTGTGTCACAGGTAAGGCAGGTGCCTGCAGAGGTCAGATGAGGGTGTCAGATCCCTGGGGCTGGAGTTACAGGTAGTTGTGAGCCATCTGATGTGCATGTTGGGACCCAAAACTTGTGTCCTCTGCAAGAAAACAAGTGCTTTTTTTTTTTTTTTCTTGTCTTTTTGAGACAGGGTCTCCCTGTAGCCCCAGCTGTCCTGGAACTCACTCTGTAGACCAGGCTGGCCTTGAATTCACAAAGATCCTCCTGCCTCTGCCTCCCAAGTGCTAGGATTAAAGGCATGCGCCACCAAGCCCGGCGAGAAACAAGTGCTTTTAACTACTGAGCCATCTGTCCAGCCCTCCATTACCATATACCTACCAATTCATTCGTTTGGGAGGTCCTTGGCCCTTGTTTCCTGAGTTCTTATCTCTCCCTCTCACTCCAGAGAGAGGAAAACTGAGGCCCAGAAAAAAGGTTGACTTGCTCAAGGTCAAAGGTTGAGTCTCGTCTGAGATGTAGCTTGGAGCTAGAAGCCTTACCCAGCGTGCACAAGACCCTGGGACAGACCTCTGCTGCTGAAAAGTAAAGAGGAGCTGAAGACACAGCTCAGCTGGTAGAGTGCTTGCATGAGGCCCTGGGTTCAATCCACAGCACCGTATAAACTGGGTGTGGTGGCACATGCCTGTGATCCAGCATTTACATGGGAGGTAGAGGCAGAGGGATTAGAAGTTCAAGGTCATCCTAGGCCACATAGGGCATTCAAAGCCAGCTTGGGCTACATGATACTCTCTGGTGGAGTATATCCTCTAGCAACTTCCTGAGAAGTGATCAATAGAAGATGTTGTATGTCTGAAATATCTTATGACTATCAATACCTAGTAATTATCTGGACACAAAAGACTCCTTTGAAGCCAGGCGTGGTGGAGCACGCCTTTAATCCCAGCACTCCGGAAGGAAGAGGCAGGCAGATCTTTGAGTTCAAGGCCAGCCTGATCTATGAAGTGAGTTCCAGGCCAGCTGGGGCTACAGGGAGACCCTGTCTCAAAATTACAAAAAAAAAGTCTCCTTTGAAATTATTTATTACCAGTAAAATAAATATTGGGCACACAGTGAAACTACACTTCCCAGCTTCTCTTTTAAATTTATTTATCTATTTATTTATATTGTATATGTATGAGTGTTTTGCCTTCATGTGTGTAAGTGCACCCATGTGTGCAATGCCAATGGAAGCCAGTTCCAGATTCCCTGGAACTGGAGTTGTGGTTGGTTGTTAACCACCATGTGGATGCTGGAAAATGAACCCAGGTCTTCTGCGAGAGCAGCCAGTGCTCTTAACTGCTGAGCCATCTCTCCAGCCCTCTTCCCACCAACTTCTTTTATAGTAAAGTTTGACTCTGTGATCAAGTTCTCTTTAGTGGAAATTAAAAATTCCCAGATTTGGCTAATTCAAAACATACTGAGCAGGCCTGGAGAGATAGCCTAGCAGTTAAGAGCACCGACTCCTCTTGCAGAGGACCCGGGTTCGAGTCCCAGCACCCACATGGTGGCTGAGAACTGTCTTTAACTCCAGTTCCAGGGGAATCTGACACCTTCTTCTGACCTCCACATGCATTGCATGGCATGGATGCACAAACCTATATGCAGATAGTACATTCATACACGTAAAAAATAAATAAATTAGTTAAAAAAAATGTACTGAGCATGCTCCTTCATCTTTTTCCACCTCTGGTGATATGGATGGAGACAAAGAAATTGAAGTTAAAAAAAAAAAATTGAAGTTCTTGGTTGAGCATGACGGCACGCACCTTTAATCCCAGCATTTAAGAGGCAGAGACAGGTAGATCTCTGTGAGTTTAAGGCCAGCCTCGTCTACATAGCAAGTTCCAGGCCAGCCAGGGCTACATAATAAGAACCTTTCAAAGAAAAAGCAAAAACAGCAACAACAAAAACAGAAAAAAAAAATAGAAAAAAAAAGAAAGAAAAGAAGTTTTAAAGATTTGCAGAGTCACAAAATGAAAGGGTGTCAGTTTCTGAATGACCACATAAACAGCCTAGCAGGACTGCTGTGGGAACTCAACACTAACATTGTACTACTGAGCCAGAGGCATTTTGGGATCTATCTGTAGGCAGCCTAAGCTACCTAGTGTAGAAATTGATTCCAGGAGTGGGGTGACACCTTCACAAAAATTGACCTAAGTGGCATTGGCTGGGGACAGTAGTCAGCAATCAGCTACAGCAGATTGATGGAGGCACCTGCCATGCACAGACAGAAGCGTTCAGGAAAACGGATACCTGAGGTAGTTTAATCTCCTGCTGGGTCTGTACCTCCAAGTGAAAGGGGTTGGAAGAAAGGCAGGTGGGGTTTGTTGTTCTCTGAATTCACTTAGTGGGCTGTCATCGAGAAATCGTGGGCTCAGGAAAGAACTGGGCTGTTTGCACTCATGGATTAAAGTCTCAAGAAACAGTTTCCGGACCCCACAGAGGAAGAGTTAAGACTGAGTAAGAATTTGAGCCACAGAGACCTATTAAATTTTTTCACTTAAACCAAAGGGCTCATCTCTGCAGCAACAAATCGGCTAAGGATATGATCTTGCTGATAAGCCTCTTGCCATGGACGGCCTTAAAGGAGCTGATAGTTGACAGATGAGACTGGCATGGGGCCAGAGAAACAACAAACAAATTTAAGAACCACATCCAGGAAACGCGGGTGTGCAGCCTGCACAGGTAACCAATGGGAAGCAAATAGATCACCATCTATTTAAAGGACGAAACTGAACTTCAAAGATACTATGAACATGGCCTTGAAAAACTTATAAACAACATTTGGATGTCCACGAGCAAATGCTCTGTGACAGCAATGGGGTGCCGCCACTGGGAATAAGAGAGGGAGAATTTCCCAGAGGGCAGAGTGAGGCCATGCAAGACAGAAGACACTGGGTTCCCAATGGGGTCTCCTCCACTGCTAAGGCAGGGGCTCTTCATAGTGTTTGTCCAATCAGGGACTGCCTAGTTTGCTCATAGGGAGTTGCAGTGGTCTTGTATATTGGGGGTGTATTCAGTTTGCTTCTCTGTTGCTGTGATAAAATACGAACCAAAATCACCTTGGGGAGGAAAGGGTTTAGTTTGTATCAAGTTGACAAAAAAAAAAAAAAAATCAAGGGTAGGACAGGGCACGGTTCATGGTCTTGGAGGAAGAAAAATTCTGTTACACTTGGGAAAGAATACCACACCCTAAAAGTCTAGACTTAGAGCTGAATGCAAAGGCTAGAAGGGGCTTTGCTTAGAGACCCATGCTCCATAGACTATGGAAGAGATTACTAGTTGGAAATCCATATCTGTCCCTTCTTCTTCATGGGCACATAGATAACTTTATTTTTATAATTTCCTTTGTTCAAGAGGTATAGCCATATGTTTAAATTCCTCTCAGTGGAATCTAAGTGGAACTGAAATGAGTTGAACCCTGATTTCAGGGCCAAACCACAAGGATTTCACGAGCACGCAGCTGCCTTTGGCTACCCATGTTCCTACAAGTCACCCCAATAAACTGATTCACTTAGCTCAATTTGGGTAGAATCACTTCTTTGGTCTGTCCCTTGTATGGGATAAACAGATGTTTGTTCATATCTCCCCAGGAAAAACCTCAGCAGGACCCCTTCTTCTGACTGCCCTCCCACTCCCAGAAAGGCTCCAGAGAGGTCTTGTTTTTGTTGCTTTGTTTCTTTTGTCTTTTTTTTGTCTTTTTCGAGATCATTCCTCAGGGTGCCTTCCCTCTTCCCAGCTGGCTTTGGAGTCACTCTGTCCTAGACAGGCTGCCTTGAACTTGCAGAAATCTGCCTGCCTCTGCCAAAGTAATAGGATCAAGTGCGTGCGCCCTCCACCCTGCCCCAGCATGTTCCATGTATGTAGTTCTTTTAAACACTGGATGCTGTAATCTTACCCCTAAGTCGTTCTAGGGTGACATCAATGCTGCGTTTTCATGTGCAAAAAAGCGCCATCACTGTATTTCAAATGGAAATTGAACTGGAAACCAGGCAATTTAATTCTAGAAAAAAATATGGACAATCAGCTGCAAGGGTATTAGCAGTACGGAGACCTTGTCAGCTGTAGAAATAACTTGTATTTTCATATCACATTACAATTGTTGTATTATCTCAAAATATCGTTACATTCATCACTACTTGGAAATCCCGGCAGTTATTAGACCTGCCACTAGATTGCTCGTAATTGCAGTCTTCCTGTTGACAGACAGCCATGTAGCACAACTGGCCCAGGCTAAGCCCCGGAGGCGTGCAGCCTTGAAAGTGGGAGTCGTCACACAGGCATATGTTGGTGAGCCAGACATCTATGCTACTCTGGTGTGGGCCTTGCCTCCATTGTTGGTCCATGAATATGACTGACTTCAGCTGTGTCCAGGACATCCAGTGTGTGAGAACTCTCCATCAAAGCTGGTAGAATTTCTCCAGCACAAATAAATGCCTATGAACTGTGCTTTTAACAATCCCACTTTTGCCTACAACCCAATATATAGGATCATTGTAGTTCAGATGGACAGACAGAGGCAGTCTCTAGTCCACATTGTTGCTGGGACAGTACCAGGTGAGTGTTGTGAAGAACTCCCCGCCCTATCTGAGCAATAGAGGAACCTTCTTTTTAAAAAATGTTTATTGGGGCTGGAAAGATGGCCTAGTGGTTAAGAGCGACGACCCCTCTTACAGAGGACCCGGGTTCGATCCCCCGCACCCACCAGGCAGCCGAAGAACCGTCTGAAACTCCAATTCCAGGAGAACTCCAGTTCCAGGGGAATCCAAACCCTCTCTGACCTCTGCGGCATTGCACGACACGGGTGCACACACCTGCATGCAGATAGTACATTCATACACCTCACAGACAAATAACAACACAAAAAAATTAAAAATAGCACCTTCCTACATTAAAAATATGTTTTGTTTAAATTTCTTAAACATTTATCTCTTATTATTTATTAATTTCTTTCGCTTCTCATTCTCGTGGTCTTTTTGAGACAGTTTGGTTTCTCTCCTTAGTCCAAGCCTGGGTGATGCGTCTTCACTATCGTATCGACTGCTCATGTGAGGTGCCTTGAGCTTATTCTATAAGATATCTTCTTCTCTCGTGCCTCGTATCTTTGTTACTACTTCTTCTCCCCTCTCTTCTCCCCTCTACGTTTGCCCTCATTGCATCTCATCTGTCTTTCTCTATCCATTTACACGTTCTTCCCAGCACTCACTCGCACCCTCTGGCGACTTCTTTTACTATACTCTGACCTCTCCTCGTTACCCATTCTAGAGAAGTCTCCGCCTCACCCCTCACCATTGCCGAGGAAGGCCAGATTAGATGGCCATCGGATCTCCCTGGAAACGGATGTTAACGACAGCTCTTAGTTCCATGTGGGTGCTGGGACATCTGACACCAGTGCGCCTCTGTAAGAGCATCACCCCCTTGTCCCCCTCTCTCCATCTCGTATCTTTTTTTTTTTTTACTTATATTTCTTCCCTTTTTTTTTATTATATGACGCCCTACATTCTGCCCCTCTTTCTCTCTCTTCTTCCCCTCTATACACTAGCTCCACACTATATTCACTCACCTCCCACTTCACTCATTCTGTTTATTACTTTTTATGTATGAGTGTTTTGCTGCCTGTCGTCAGTGCACCCATGTCGCACAATGCCAGCTTTTCTCCTTTTCCTCTCTTCCTTCTTTTCATGACCCACCCCCCTCTCTCTTCCCCTGTCTTAGCACTATCCTCATCATTCCGACGGTGTCTGTTGCTTTTCTGAAACCCTAGAACTGGAGTTAGAGATGGTTGTTAGCCACTACATTGGTGTTGAGAGTTGAACCCAGGTCTTCTGTAAGAGTAGCCAGTGCTCTTAACCACTGAGATAGATGAGGTTTGTTTCATTGTTTAAGGTTTCAGTAATTTATTTTTTATGTGCATGAGTGTTTTGTCTGCATGTATGTAAGTGTACTGTGTGCGTGCAGTGACCATGGAGGCCAGAAGAGGGCGTCAGATCTTGTGCAACTAGATTCACAGATGATTGTGGCTACTGTTGTGAGCTCCCATGTGGGTGCCTGGGAACCAAACCCAGGTCCTCTGCAAGTGCAGCCAGTGCTCCAAACTACTGATCCATTTATCAGGTTTTTCTTTTCTTTTTCTTTTTCTTTATCTTTTTTCTTTTCTTTAATTTTTTTTTTTTTTTTTTTTTTTTTTTTTGAGACGGGGTTCCTTGTAGACCTTAGCTGTCCACTTTGTAGACCAGGCTTGGCCTCAAACTCACGTTGTCCCACTGCCTTTAACTCCTGAATGCTGGGATGAAGCATTTATCAATTAGGCTCTGTGTTTTCTTTTTAAAGGGTAGTTCTCTACTTTGTCTGCCCCGCTAGCCTTGAACTCTTGGGTTTCTCAAGTATCTGCTTCAGCCTTCTGAGTATCACAGCCTATGGGAATGTACTACTTTGTACTACAATTCAGTATTTTTCAGTTTTAATCTCTGGATATCTCTAGCTTTCTCCTCTATCCTCTCTTAGTGGCTCTTACGCTTTTTGATTTGCTCTTTAGATTTCATTTCTTTCTTCTTTTTTTTTTTTTGTGTGTGTGGGGGTGTGTTGTGTGTGTGTGGGTGTGTGTTGTGTTGGTTTTCCAAGACAGGGTCTCATTCTGTAGCCCTGGATGGCCTGGAACTGGCTAGGTAGACCAGGCTAGTCTCAAAACATGCACAAAAGAGCCGGCTACCTTGCCTCTGCCTTCCCCAGTGCTGGTGTTAAAGGTCGCTGCTACACAACACCCCGCAGTTTTTTTTACCTTTGGTTGTTTCACTGGTACCCCCGGCTGGCCTGGAATATCCTGGGTAGCCCAAGATGGCTCCAAATTTAGGGCAATCCTCCTGGCATTCAGCTACAGCTTCCCAAGTGCTGGAATTACAGGTGTGAGCTACCAACACCATCAGCTTAGTGATTTTTTTTTTCTTTTTTTTGTCTTTTTGAGACAGGGTCTCCCTTTAGTCCCAGTGGCCTGGATCTCGCTCTGTATACAGGCTGGCCTTGAAGTCACAGAGATCTGCCTGCCTCTGCTCCCTAGCGCTGGATACAGGCGCGCCTCCACTCACACCTGGCTTCATTTACTGAATTTTGTCAACTTATGCTCTGCACTTTTAAAATGTAGCTACTTTATTTTAGTTTCCTTGTTTTACTGCGTTTTTCCTCTCTTTACAACTTCTGCATTCTGGCTTTATGTTTCTTTTCTTTTTTTTTTTTTTAAATTTTTTTTTAATTTACATTTTATTTATTTCTGTATGTTTGTCATGATATGTACTGTTTTGACTGCAGAGTCTTGGTTTTTTTGGCACCCGTGTATTGTGCAACGCCTGCGTGAGTTCAGCGTAAGCAGTTGTCTCTATCGGATTCCCCTGGAACTGGGAGTTCTCCTGGAACTGGAGTTTCCGTTTCGTACTGTCTTTTCTTAATATTTGACGCCCTTGGGTGCGGGCGGGACTTTCGATATTTCCGTGGGTCCTCTTTTGCTATCATGACTGCGACGCTCCTTATAACCGCTAGGCTATCTCTCCAGCCCAGCAGTCAGCGCTCTTAACCGCTAGGCTATCTCTCCAGCCCAGCAGTCAGCGCTCTTAACCGCTAGGCCATCTCTCCAGCCCCTCTGGTTTATTTTCACCGACACAGCGTGTCCTGTCATTTTTCGGAGGCTTGTAATTTCTCTGAATTACTCGGTGTTCTGTAACTGTCTTTTTCCCCATGATTTTTTTTTTTCTCTCTTCATCTTTCCCTCTAGTGTTCAAAGCTTTCTTTGAATTCTTGCTTATTTTTGATGCGCCTGACTAGAAGGGCCCGGCTGGGCTGTGTCAGGGGTGGTAGCTTCTCCTGCTGGAACTTCGGGTCACAGGGCTTGCTGGTCTTTTCTCTGGCTGTTGGTTCTTCTCATTCTTGGGGTGGGAACCGGCTCTTGTACTTTGACTGTGAAATGTCCTCACAGGCCCATGTATTTGAACACTTGGTTGCAAACTGGTTTTATTGTTTACGAAAAAGATGAAACTTTCAGGGACGGAGCTTCCCTGGAGAGGTGGGACCTCGAGGCTTTGAAGTCTCTTCTGTTGTTTCTGCCTCCTGACTGGGATGTGATGTGACTAGGTAGCCTTCTGTTCCTGACACCATGACAAAACGTATCCCCTCCACCTGTAAGCCAGAATAAACCTTTCCTTCCTTGAATTGCTTTTTGTCCAGCATTTTGTCATAGCAGTGAACAAACTGAGTAACACACCGGCTGTGCCTGACACTTCCTGGGGATGGGGTGGGAGCTTTTCAACAGGAGAGTCTGCTTTGATTTCCTGGGCCACCATGCTGCTCCCATCTTGGAATTTCCCTGGTCTTCTTATTTTATAACTCCAAAACCCACTCTTCAGGGCTCCTAAAATGTATATGACAGTGAGAAGAGGGGTCCCTGGACTGGTCTCCCTACTCCACACACGAGGCTGATATCATGTTTAGCCCTTTGTGTCACTGTTGCTTCCTGAGATGTCTGCTATCTCCCGTTCCTGAACCCTTCCTAGATTGTCTTTCCTTGGTGTCGTCTGTGGATAATGGGAGTCAGCGTCATCCTCTTTGCTAGGTCACATGCCAGTAGGCCGTCTGTTTTCTGCTTCTTATTGTGCTTGGGAAGTTAGACGTTTCCCAGTTCCACTGAACGTGGAATTGTTTCTGTTCTTTGCTCTCTTGGCTGATGCTCATAGGTGCATGAAATCCAAGTGTTGCTTACATGTTTTTCAAGGCCTCATTTATAGTTTCTTTGAGTGCAGTTTCTTCCTTCAGATGGACACGGATCTTGCCTCCTGCTGGCTCCATATGTGGGCTGGATGTCCCAAGCTTCCTGGACGTGGTTCTTACATTTGTTTGTTGTTCCTTTGGTTCCATCCTCGCTCTGCCTGTCAAATAGGAGCCAGCTCTTTTAAGGCCATCAATGGCAAGAGGTTTATCAGAGAGATCACATCCTTAGCCTGATTCTGCAGGTGCAGGGCTTAGTGAGCAAGGTCCATGCTTGGCTGGATACTCTGCTGCTTCGACGTTGAAATTCACACTTATGAGGCTAGAGAGGTGACTCAACAGTTAAAGACTCAGGTTCAGCCGGGCATGGTGCAGCACGCCTTTAATCCTAGCACTTGGGAGGCAGAGGCAAGCGGATCTCTGTGAGTTCAAGGCCAGCCTGGTCTACAGAGTAAGTTCCAGGACAGCTGGGGCTACAGGGAGACCCTGTCTCGAAAAGACAAAAAATAAATAAATAAAATAAAATATTTAAAAACAGAAATTCACACTTACTGTTGAACACGTGTCCCCACACCTCTACACAGGAACCCACAAATTGTGGAGCCAGTCTGTGTTTGATGACCTCCTCAGTCTGTCTCCTCCAATAGCCCAGTGATCATTCTGACACAGAAACCAGGTCGCCTCATGTTTTAGTGCGAAGGCCTCAATAGCATTTTGAAGTCTAAGCTCCTGGTGTCTTACTGTGACCAACGCAGTAGGACCTGAAAACTGGTCTCAGGTTCCACCTGCATCTCTCTCGAGTGACTGGCTCCAAATGTACCTGGTGCACTCACAAATATGCAGGAAAACACTCGTATACATAAAACACAAATAAATAAGACCTTTTAAATATAAATATTTTTGTTCTTTCCTAGACAGGGTCTCCCTATAGCCCCAGCTGTCCTGGAACTCGCTCTGTAGACCAGGCTGGCCTTGAACTCACAAAGATCCGACTGCCTCTGCCCCCCGAGTACTAGGATTAAAGGCATGCTCCACTACACCTGGTGTAAATAAAAATATTTTTAGAGTTCTGGGTATGAGCTGGCAGGAGGAAAGAGTGGTAGCTATGATAGGCCATCTTTGGATATCTCAAGGGGCTGGGTTAGTTAGCTGTTAAACCACTGGTGACAGTTGATGTGACTTGAAAGATAGGGGACCTCCAGAACTGGTAACAGTTGATGTGACTTGGAATATAGGGGACCTCCAGAACTGGTGACAGTTGATGTGACTTGGAATATAGGGGACCTCCAGAACTGGTGACAGTTGATGTGACTTGGAATATAGGGGACCTCCAGAACTGGTGACAGTTGATGTGACTTGAAAGATAGGGGACCTCCAGAACTGGTGATGGTTGATGTGACTTGGAAGTTAGGGGCAAAGAAGGGGAAAAGCTTTTGGGTTTTGGATACAGTTTTGAAGTAGAGCCAGTGCGCGAGGCATGTGGTGAATTATACTTGGGATGCAGAGAAAGAGGAGACGGGATTCCTGCAGAGGTGTTCTGCACCTGTTTGCAGAGTGATGTCATTTCTGAAGAAAGGAGGGACCCAGCGGGGCAAAAGAAAGACTCCCACAGAACATAGTAGGTCTGGACAGGAGTGGTATGGAGAAGGCAGGGCAGATGAGGACATTAGAGTCAGGAAGGTCTGGGTGGGTTCTGACACGATGAGGCCAGATGGCATCACTGTCATGGATAGAGGAGTGTCTCCTCAAGAACGTTTTTGGTCTTTTGAGAGAGGGTCTCCCTGTAGTTGCAGCTGGCCTGGAACTGGCTCTGTAAACCAGCTGGTCTCGAACTCACAGAAATATGCCTGCCTCTGCCTCCCAAAGTGCTGGGATTAAAGGCATGTGCTGCCACCATGCCCGGCTCAAAAATTTATACCCACCCAGAATGTGTGAATGTGAACTGAGTTGGCAATAGGCTTGTTCTGGGGGTAATCAGGTCAGGATGAGGTCATACTGGATTAGGAAGTACCTTGATCCTGAGACTATGCAGTTATGGGGTCATGATTCTGTTTAAGAAGCTTTGAGCTGGGCCTGGAGAGATGTGGATCAGCCATTAAGAGCACTTACTGTTCCTCCAGAGGACGTGAATTTGGTTCTTAGAACCCATAGTAGGTGGCTCACAACTATTGTGATTCCAGCTTCCAAGGGCACATGTCCACACAGACACACACAGACACAGAGACACACACACACACACACACACACACACACGCACAGACACACACACAGTCACAGACACAGACACACACACACAGACACAGACACACACACACAGATGAGAGGCATGTAGAGGCAGAAGGTGAGTTAAACTGCCACATATTAAAGAATGGCAAGAACCTCCGCAGCTGCCAGCAGCCAGAACAAGACAGGAAACTTCCCTAGAGCTCTCCAAGGGCTGTGGAAATGGCATTTTTCTGAGTTCTGGCCTCCAGATGTGTGCGGAATATATAAATAAATCATCATGAATAAATCTCTGTTGTTTTCAGCCACTGGATATGTAGTGCTAGGGAATGAATACAATCACTGAGGCGTCACGTGGCCAGGGAGCAGAGACGTTCTGGGATGTGGCCCTCCTTTGGAGCTCAGGAGAAGAGGATCCACGGGAGCAGGGAAAGGCACCACCAAGGAGGAAAGAGGGAAGCCGGGAGAGTGGCAGGCTCAGGAGCTAATGAGAACCAAGTATTTCAAGGAGAAGAGCCTGTGATGCTCAAGGAAGTTGGAACTGCTTCTTGGACTTGAGTCTTTGGAGGTCTCTAGTTGAGCTTGGCTAACCCAATTTCAGTGGAACAACTGGCAAGAATTACAGAGTGAGAAGCTGGGGGTCATGTCCTTGTAACCTCTCCCCTCTCCCCTCTCCCCTCCACCCCCCTGTCCCCCTCCCTCCCTCTTCCCTAACCCTCTTACCTTCTTTCTTCTATCTTTTCCTTTTGTTTTGAGACAGAATCTTACATAGCCTAGGCTGGCCTTAAACTTACTATATAGCCCAGGATGACCTTGAACTCTTGATCTTCCTGACTCCATCTCCAAAGTGCTAGGATTACAGGCTTGTGGCACCATCCCTGGCTTGTCAAGAATCTTTCTGTTTGTGGTGAATAGAGATTTCTTTACATCTGTCTAAGAAGTCATGTGACATAGATTCATGGATTATAATGGCTGCTTCCCTCTAACTCTGGTGTCTCATAGTAGGGAGGCTGTGGAGGTGGGTGTACTCTATTCCAGAACTGACTGCATTTTATTTTTTATTTTTTGGTCTTTTCAAGACAGGGTCTCCCTGTAGCCCCAGCTGTCCTGGAACTCACTCTGTAGACCAGGCTGGCCTCGAACTCACAAAGATCTGCCTGCCTCTGCCTCCCGAGTGCTAGGATTAAAGGCGTGCGCCACCATGCCTGGCGCAATTTTGGTTTTTTTTTAAATTTTTATTTATTATTTTCCCCATGTGTATAAGTGTACTGTCTGCATGTAGGTTGGTGCACCCGTGTCATGCAATGCTGAGGAGGTCAGAAGAGGGTATCAGATTCCCCTGGAACTGGAGTTAAAGATGGTTCTTAGCTGCTATGTGGGTGCTGGGAATTGAACCTTGGTCCTCTGCAAGAGCAGTCGGCGCTCTTAACCACTGAGCCATCTCTCTAGCCCCAGGACTTGCACTTTTGATCAGTTTTGCAAAGCCTGAAATCACTCTATAAAAAAATAAAGTTGGGGTTTAAGAGATGGCTCAGCAGTTAAGAGCACGGGGTGCTATTGCAGAGGACCCAGGATTGAGTTCTGGCACCCACACGGCAGCTAACAACCATGTGTAACTCCAGTTCCAGGGGATCCAACGCCCACTTTTGACCTCTGGGGACATTGCATGACACAGATGCACTTAACGCACATACAGGCAACTTACACACATAAAAATAATAATTAAGGCCCGGCCCCGTCCCTCTGGACCGGCCGGGGGTCGCTAGCAGTGCCGGGCAGTGGGAAGGGGGGATGGCCAGGGGTTCTGGGGCCCTCAAGATGGCCAGGTTCAGTCGCCATCTTGAGACTAGGCTGGGAACGGTTGGTGCTTTTGCCTCCTACTCCCTTTCCTCGCCATGTCCACTGCCTAGATGAGTCGGAAAGTCAGAGGCTGTGTGGCCAGCTGAAGGCGGGATTGAAGCCTGCTGTTGTTAGGGCCGACCCCTGACAGGTTCTCACACAAGGTGCCTCCTGAACATTGCAGGGGTTGCGGAGAGTGGGCAAGCTCTCAGGAAGCAAGGTCATCAGCTCAGGCCTCCTGCTGTCAGAGGATGTGTCACTGGTTTACCAGACTAGAAGTGCTGGGTATTGAACCAGGGGCCTCAAGTTCTCTACCACTGAGCTAGAGCCCAAGCCTTCATGGAATGTTTTCTTAATAATTAAGTCTACCCATTTTTCCATACTGTGCATTTCAGTACTGGGCATATGGGACCCCACAACCAGCCTCATCTGCCTTTACTCCTAATAGTGTGGTGTTGAGCCAACTACTTACTTAAGCCTCAATATATTTGTAAAGAAGATATTGTGAGCTGGGCGTGGTGGCGCACGCCTTTAGTCCTAGCACTTGGGAGGCAGAGGCAGGTGGATCTTTGTAAGTTCAAGGCCAGCCTGGTCTACAGAGTGAGTTCCAGGACAGCTGGGGCTACAGGGAGACCCTGTCTCGAAAAAGACAAAAAAAAAAAAAAAAAAAAAAAAAAAAAAAAAGAAGATATTGTGATGATTAAAGAGTTATGTCATTTAGGATGTTTGAGACAGTGCCTGCACAAACAGGATTCTGAATGTAAAAAAAAAAGAAATTTACTGTAAAAAGATTTAAAAAAAAAAGTTGACTAGGACTAGGAGATGGCTCAGTGGGTAGAGCACTTGCTGTGCAGGAATGAGAACCTGAGCCTGGACCCCCGGGAAGAAAGCTGGACATGGTAGGGTGTACCTCTAATTTCAGTGGCCTTCAGAGAGTTGGGAGATGGAGACAGAAGAGTCCCCAGAAGCTCAGGGTCCAGCTCACACATGAGCATGAAAACACGCATGCATAAACACATATCATGAACATGCACAGACATGCAGAACATGAACATACAGATTTAAATAAAAGTTGATTAAAAAAAAGAAGAAAACCCCAATGCTGGCTGTCCACCAGCAAGTGGGACCATGTCTCTTTATGGTCCTGGCCAAGTGTGTGGACTCAGATACCTTAAGTGACCCCATAATATCTCTCTTTCCCAGGAGCTGGAGTCGATTCTTTACCCGCATGGTCCTGAACTGGTGGATGCCTACAGCTCCCTGTGTGGGGGAAGAGCAGGCTTGAAGGCAGGGAAGACAGTGTCTCTCCGCAGGTCTTGCCCACACCGCACCTGTTCAGAGTCTGCTGGCTCCTCCCAGGACATCCTGCCGGCAGCTTCCTGCTGTCTCTTCAGGAGGTGGCTCTGTATGGGCAGTTAATGGCTTCTATGGCCTTGGCCAGAGATTTCAGAGGGGTAGAGAGTGATGACTGGGTGCAGCGGCCAGATTTTTCCTCACATGGTTGGGGACAGCTCTCTCCAGGTGGCCTCTTTGACACGTCTCTCTTTCCCATCCTGTGGTGGCTTCTTGCCCATGCTCTGAAGGTCTGGGGGGGCGGGGGTAGCTACAGCTCTCTGGACTTTGCCTGTCCGCAGGCTCACCTGTCCATATCTTAACAATCCCTTTGCATAGTGTTTGCTTCCAAACTCATGCTACGCAGAACTTCAGAATGAGGCCTTGCTTGGAAAGAGTCTTGGCAGATATAATTAGCTAGGCAAAGGTAAGGTCATACTGGTTTATAGTGGCCCCCAACTCTAGTGACTGGGTTGAGAAAGCCTGGAGAGAGAGAGAGAGAGAGAGAGAGAGAGAGAGAGAGAGAGAGAGAAACAGCTATGGGGACAGAGGTTAGAGTGAAGCTGTGGCTTGATTTCACTTCCTGTTGCTGTGATAAAACACCCTGACAGAAGAACTTAAGTGAGAGTTTATTTGGCTTACAGTTCAACGTTATAGTCCATCATGGTGGGGAATTCAAAGCAACAGGAACCTGAGGCAGCTAGTCATATATACACAGAAAATGCAGAGAGCAGGGGCCAGAGTAATGGCTCAGCGGTTTAAGACCACTGGCTGCTCTTCTGGAGGACCCAGGTTCAATTCCCAACACCCACATGGAGGTTAACAACTGTTATAACTCTGTTTCCAGGGGATCCAATGCCATCTTCTGGCCTCCACGGGCACTGCACACACGGTGCACATACATACAAGCATGTGAAACACATGCATAAAATAAAAATATAAAATATAGAGAATTTTTTTTAAGAGAAGAGAGCATGAAGGGATGCGAAGATGCTATCGTCCAGCCTGCTTCCTCCTCTTATATGATCTAGGGTCCCCGGCTCAGGGAGGGAATGGCTCACAGAGGACGAAGCTTCCTACCTCAATAAACAGAATCAAGAAAATACTTCACAGACACAAACAGAAGCCTGGCCCTGGTGATCCCAGGGGATTCTAGACTGTGTCACAGGCTGGAGTGATGGTTCAGTGGTTAAAAGCACTTCCTTCTCTTCCAGAGGACTTTAGTTGGGTTCCCAGCACTTTCACACATGTGACACACACACACACACACACACACACACACACACACACTCACACCCACATGCTCTCCACACACTCTAAAACTAACCAGCACAAGCGGCTACCAGCCAGAGTGTCAAGTATGGATGGAAGCCACCAGCAAGAGGGAGAGAGGAGTGGGATGGATCCCCCTCCAAGCCTCCAGAGGGAGCCGACCCTGCCTGCACCTTGACTTTGGATTTCTGGCCTGGAAGTATGAGAGGAACAGATTTTTGTGGGTAAAACCTTCTATTTGAGGCCATTGTCACAGCAGCCCCGTAAAATGAACACACCCCTTTATCAAGCCGTATTTCCATGTTCCTTGGATAGATTCTCTTAATGTACCCATCAGAAGATGCAAGACTAGAATTCCAGACTCAGGAACCCACCCATCTATGACATCATCCATGACATCATAGCTGGGGGCGGGGCCTTCCTGCAATAAATCCTTGGACTTTCAAGGATTTCTAAAGCTAGTGTAAGAGGTGGGGGAGTAGAAATGTACCCCCTCTTCCCCATGACACTGCTCTTCTCTTGCTCACAGTCACTGTTCGGCTCCCAGCACAGACTGCACACAGGAGTAAGTCTGACAAGTTCCCCCACCTGGGTTGTGAAGACCCTCCTCGCTGTCCACACCTCACAGCTCTCTGGTTCCCTCTTCTCTCTGTTGAGGAGCTGAAGTGAAACCTTGTTGTAGACTCTGGCTCTGTCTCCATTACAGGAGGAAGACAATGTCCTTGGGAAAGATGGAGTTTGAGTTGGACACCAGGTTAGGAGGTCTTGCTCTTGGAATCTCTGTGTGCTCCAGGCCTCTTCTCACTTGCTCTGACTTTTCCTTGTTTTAGGAAAGCCCAGCTCTACAAGGGATTGAGGTGGAAGACGCAGATGCAGGGGACCCAGGGGGACCTGAACTCCCACTCACCAGGGAACAAGCTCTGCCCCTCCACCAAACATTCCTCTAAGGTCTGCCTCTGCGGATGCAGCTTACAGACGAAGGCGGTGCTCCATCCCCTGTCCGACCCAGCGTCGCTCCAGCCCCCTCGAGTGCTCCCCAGCTTGTTTACAGGAAAGAATCCACCTGAGCCCCCAGTGGTGGTCTTCAGGGCTCAACTCTCCCACAGCCTCTCAAAGTCCAAGGCTGAGGCCAAGTCGCAGCAGCCGTCTGTGCCTCTGCGAATGGGTATGTGGCCCAAGGGCTTTATCCCTCCACTCCCCAAGCCCATACCAGAACAATCTCTGCACACCTTCATCCACATCGAAGGGGTCCACATTCCCAGGGCTGTGTCCCCAGTGATACCGCTAGAAGAAGCTAACAAGTGCTCTCTACCACCTTTGTTGAAATGAATGTTTATGTAGTCAATTATGTTTTTCTCTGTGTTCACTGTAAGTATATAAATCTGTTTATCTGTTTTAACTAAGAATATATTTATAGCCTCCTTGTGCACCCAGTTGGAGGTTCCAGAATTTTTTGTTTTGTTTTGTTTTGTTTTCGAGACAGGGTCTCCCTGTAGTCCCAGCTGTCCTGGAACTCACTCTGTAGACCAGGCTGGCCTTGAACTCACAAAGATCCGCCTGCCTCTGCCTCCCAAGTGCTAGGATTAAAGGTGTGGGACACCACGCCCGGCATTCCAGTGTCTTTTTTTAAAAAACCTTTTAGGCCTGGTGTGGTACCATGTGCCCTTAATCCCAGCACTAGAGAGGCAGAAGCAGGTGGATCTCTGTGAGTTGAAGGCCAGCCTGGTCTACAGAGTGAGTTCCAGGACAGCTGGGGCTACAGGGAGACCCTGTCTAGAAAAGACCAAAAAAAAAAANAAAAAAAAAAAAAAAAAAAAAAAAAAAAAAAAAAGAAGAAGACCCCCCCCAAAAAAAAGACCAAAGAAAAAAAAGTTTTTAAGACAGAACCTCGTGTAGCCCAGGTTTTGAATTCCTGATCTTCCTGCCTGTACCTCCTAAATTCTTGCCAGCGGACGACCCAGGCAGGGTCTTGGTCTTTCAGTCATGGCTGCCTCTAACTCTGAACGTAGGGCAAACTATGTCTCTTGCAGGGTTTTCTGTAGTGTCCAGGCTCCACTGGGATGTGGGGTCATGTGCAACAAACCTACTGGGCTTTGGATGGGAATTGTATTGAGTCTGTGGATGCACTTAGAGAACTGACATCATTACAGTACCAGTCTTCTACTTCTAGAGTTTCCTTACTGTGGGCGCTTACTGAGTAGATGCTTGAAACAACAGATATTATTGACTCTACGCACGCTGTCTCTTCTAGGCACACACCCCTGTAGGAAGTTTCAGTGATGAGTGAGGCACAGTGATGTGTACCAATAGAACAACTTCAGCAAATTATGTGAAGGTCTGTCTCTGACCCTCTTACTTATTGCAAAATATTTTACTGTCCTGTCACCTTTTCACTTAAAGAAAGTGCTGTATGGATTCCCTGTGCCATCTGTAAATCATCAGCATCACCACCCTTTTGATTTGGGGTCATCATTAAGTAAAATGAGCATGGCCTGAACACAACTGTTGTGATAGTGCAGCCTAGCTGATAATATGGTGGTTAAGTGACTGACAAGAAGGCAGTGAATACTGCATGGATATGTTGGACAAGGGAAGGCTCATGTCCAAGCAGAATGGAGAGAGACAGAAGGAGACTGCATCATGCTACTGAGAATAGTGCAAATTTAAAACTTAAGTCCGGGGTGCACACTTGTAACCCCAGCACTTAAGAGGTCAATGCAAGAAGATCACCAGTTCAAGGTTACACTCTAGGTATACAATAAGTTCAAGGCCAAGATGAGACTCTGTTTCAAACTAATAAATAAATAGGAAAAAAAATTAAAATTATGAGTTGATTATGTCTTGAAGCTTCCATCTAATATTTTTGAACTAGGGACGACTCTAGACCTTGAAATCTCTTTGCCAACATTTTGCAGTTTCAGCATAAAAGTTTCAAATGTTTGGTTTTTTTTCCCTCCCTCCCTTCCTTTTTTTTTTTAATTTTTAAAATTTTATTTATTTTCATATGTGTATGAATGTACTGTCTGCATGTAGGTTGTGCACCCGTGTTGTGCAATGCCGTGGAGATCAGAAGAGGGCATCGGAGTCCCCTGGAACTGGAGTCAAAAAAGGTTCTCAGCAGCGCCATGTGGGTGCTGGGGATCGAACCCAGGTCCTCTGCAAGAGCAGTCGGTGCTCTTAACTGCTATGACATCTCTCCAGCCCCTCTTCCTTTCTTTTGTTCGACAAGGTCTCCCTGTTGTCATAGCTGGCCTGGAACTTGCTGTGTAGACCATGCTGGCCTTGATTTCCCCGAGATGGCACCTGTAGGTATGTGCACTGTGTGTGCTTGTGAGTGCAGGTCCCTGCAGAGTCCAGAAGTGAGTGTCAGATTCCCCTGGAGTTAGAAGTGGTTGAGAGCTGCCCAACATAGGTGCAGGGAGCCAAACTCAGGTCCTCTGATGAGGCAGCAAGCACTTGTGACCACTGAGCCATCTCTCTACCCTCTCTTTTTTCTTTTCCTTTATTTTTTTCCTCTTTTTATCTTCTCTCTCTCTCTCTTTTTTTTGAGATGTAGCCAAGGTTGGCTTTGAATTTTCTCTGTCGCAGGGAACTCCTAACCCTCCTGCCTCTACCTCCCAAGTCCTAGGTTCTGCATCTAAGAGAAAACATGCCATATTTGTCTTTTGATTTTATTTTTACCTAATATGATTTCCAGTGTCATTGGTTTTCTTTCTTTCTTTCTTTCTTTCTTTCTTTCTTTCTTTCTTTCTTTCTTTCTTTCTTTCTTTCTTTCTTTCTTTCTTTCTTTCTTTCTTTCTTTTTTTGTCTTTTTGAGACAGGGTCTTCCTATAGCCCCAGCTGGCCTGGAACTCACTCTGTAGACCAGGCTGGCCTTCAATGCACAGAGATCCACCTGCCTCTGCCTCCTGAGTGCTAGGTTTAAAGGTGTGCGCCACCATGCCTGGCTTAAAGACGGTTCTTAGCCACCTGTGGGTGTTAGGAATCAAACTCAGGTTCTCTGCAAGAGAAGTTGGCGCTCTTAACCACTGAGCAATCTTTCTAGCCCCTGGTTATTTTTCGATAGATTTATTGCTAAGCCTTTAACGAGTTTCAATACTATTGTAAATTGCAGTGTGTGTGTTGTGTGTATACAGGCATTCACTCATGTGTCATGGCATGTGTATATAGGTCAGGGGGTGACCTTGGGTCAGTCTTCACTTTCCACCTTGTCTGAGATAGCCTCTCCTGTTAACCACTGTGTGTCCCAGGCCACCTGGCCCTAAACTTCTGGGGGTTCCCTTGTTTCCACCTCTGGACTTGAGGTAGGAATCCTGGGATTACATGCATGCTATGTATAGCATCTGACTTTACATGGTGTTCTAGTTTGTCTTCCATTGCTGTGACAAAACACTCTGACCTACACCAACTTGGGGAGGAAAGGGTTTATTCAGCTCACATCTCCTGGTCACAGTTCTCACTCAGGGAGCCCAAGGCAAGGACTCAGGGCAGGAACCTGGAGGCAGGAGCTGAAGCACAGGCCATGGAGGAATGCTGTTCACTGGCTTGCTCTCCTGGCCCATGCCCAGCCTGACCTCTTATACAGTACACAACAACCTGCCCAGGGTGGGTTGTTGTGTACTGTATAAGAGGTCAGGCTCTTATACAGTACCACCCATAGTGGGCTGGGCCCTCCCACATTGCTCAACAATCAAGACAATACTCTACAGATGTGGCCACAGGCCAGTCCAATGGAGCCAATTCCCCAGTTGAGGCTCCCTCAACCCAGGTGTGTCAAGTTGACACTAAAGCTATCCAGCACACATGGTTCTGAGGATCTGAGTTTAGGATGTCATGTTGTTCGGCAAGTGTTTTAACCACTATGACATCTCTCCAGCCCTGTAAACTTCATTTTTATAGGGAAGTTTTCTGAATCTTGGTGGTGGGTAGTATAAGGAGAACCAGCAATATCAACCGCCCCCCCCCTTTTTTGAGACAGTGTCTCCCTGTAGACCCAACTGACTTGGGAGTCACTGGCCTACATCTTACATCTTACAGAGATCTACCTGCCGCTGCCTCTCGACTTGCTGGGATTAAAGGTGTGCACTGCCACCTACCTCTGGCCCTACCACTTGCCTTTAAAAAATAAAACAACCTTTATTAAGCTGAGATTCTGAAATTCATATGCTGTTCTGTTCAGTTATTTAAAGTAGACAATTTGCTGGGTTTTTTAGAATATTCATAGATATGTATAACCATCATCACAATTAATTTTAGAACATTTTTCTCACCTTAAACAAACCTGTCCTTTACCCGCTTCCTACCTAATTCATTTTCTGCTGTCTGAATGCTTCTCCCCTCCTGCAATTCATATGTTGAAAAAATTTTTTGAGAGATAGTTTGGCTATGTAGCCTTGAACATGAAATTCTCTTGCCTTTGATAACACATGCTGGGATTCCACAACATGCCACTGTGCCTGGCTTACATTTTGAAAATTAAAAAAAAGATTTATTTATGTTGGGTGTAGTGGTGCAAGCCTTCAATCCCAGCACTTGGGAGGCAGAGGCAGGTGGATCTCTATGAGTTCAAGGCCAGCCTGGTCTACAGAGCAAGTTCCAGGCCAGCTGGGGCTACAGGGAGATCCCATCTCAAAAAGACCAAAAAACTTTTATTTATTTATTTATTTATTTATTTATTTATTTATTTATTTATTTACTTGCGTGTAATGGCTGCACGTAGGTAGGTGTGCCCATGTCGTGCAATGCCCAGAGAGAGATCAGAAGAGGGCATCAGATCCCTTGGAACTGGAGTTAAAGACAGTTGTTAGACTGCCATGTGGGTGCTGGGACTTGAACACAGGTCTTCTGCAAGAGCCACTAGTGCTCTTAACCGCTGAGCCATCTCTCAAGCCCTCAACAGTTTGAAATCTTAATTCCAAGGTGACGGTGCTAAGAGGAGTTTAGGAATTGATTAGATCATGAGAACAGAGGTCTCATGAGATTATCTATCCCCACATAAAAGAGGCCTCCCTGGAGGCCAGAGAGATGACTCAGGGTTAAGGGCATGGCCTGCTCTTGCAGAAGATCAGCAGCATCTGGGGCACTGCACACACATGTTGTGCTTCTGTACATGCAGGCAAACACAATAATGCCAAATACAAATAAAATCTTTAAAAAAGAGGCCCCCCAAGATGCTTTGCCCTGCCCACTCTATGAGATGATAGCAGGGACCAGACATCAAATCCGCTTGATCCTGGCTTTCCCAGCTTTCAGAACTTTAGATAAAGTTTCTATTGTTTTCAAGCCACCTAGCCTAGGGCACTTTGTTATTTTAACTTAAACTAAGTCGATAGTTTTTAAAAATACTTTTGTTTTTTATTGTTGGTATAGAGAAGTATAGCTTTAAAATTTAAAAATATTTGTGTTTGTGTGTGCATGCGTATGCACCAGGGCGTGAGCGTAGAGATCAGAGGACAACTGGCGTGAGTTAATTCTGTCCTCCAACCTTCATGAAGTCCTTGGGATTCAACTCAGGCTTGGCAGCAATCACCTTTACCTGCTGAGCCATGTTGGCAGCCCTAGAAATACAACTCACCTTAACCAATCAACTTCATATTCTGTGACTTGGGTAATTTAATCTATAATTCTGTCTTTTCTCTGTCTCTGCCTCTCTCTTACTCTCTCCTCTTGTATATATGTAGTGGTCAGAGGTCAAACTCAGGTATCACTCCTCAGTCTATTGTCCATTTTTTTTGAGACAGGGTCTCTCATTGGTCTGATTTTCTAAGAAGCCCTGGGATCCCCCTGTCTCTGTCTTCCTAGTTCTGGGATTAGTTTGTGGCAAGTGCCTTTACCTGATCATGAATCCCTCTTTCAGATTATATTTACATTTATTTGTTTATTTTGCATGTATGTGTGTGTGTGTGTGTGTGTGTGTGTGTGTGTGCATGAGCGAGCTAGAGAGATAGGTAGGTAGAAAAATTGTGGTGGGGCTGGAGAGATGGCCTAGCAGTTAAGAGTGCCGACTGCTCTTGCAGAGGATTGGAGTTTGACCCCCAGCACCCACATGGCAGCTGAGAACCGTCTGTAACTCCAGTTCCAAGGGAATCCGACGCCCTCTTCTGACCTCCGCAGCATTGCACCATACAGGTGCACAAACCTGCATGCAGACAGTACATTCATACACATACAAAAATAAATAAAAAAAAGAAAAATTGTCTGTTGGAGTCAGCTCTTGGCTTCTACCAAATGGGTTCTGGGGATTGAACTTAGGTCTTTGGGCTCATCAGCAAGCACCCTCATCCACTGAGCCAGCTCACTGGTCCCATTGCCTTATTGTCCCCTCTCTCTATGGACCTCTAGTATTTGTGTTGATTCTGTTTTCCAATGTGGCATCTATAGAGTCTAGAACAGTACTCGGCATATAAAAGAACCCCTGGGGAGCTAGAGAGATGGCTCCATGGTTAAAGAGCACTGGCTGCTCTTGAAAGAGAACCTGGGTCTGGTTCCTAGCACCCACATGATAACTAACAATTGTCTATAACTCCAGTTCCAGAGGATCTGATGCCCTCCTCTAGTCTCTGTGGGCACTGCATACACATGGTGCATTTACATACATGCAAGCAAACCACTCATACATATAAAAATTATTTTAAAAGTACACTGGTGGTGGGGGGCTGGGTAACTAATGTCACAGTGTTTCTTTTCCATGATGTGGCTATGAAGCCTGGTCTTAGGGATAGGAATTATATGTGCTTTGCAGAATCATATTGTTCTCGATGTGGTGATGCAGGCCTTTAATCCCAGCACTGGAGAAGCAGAGGCAGACAGATCTCTTTGAGATGGAGGCCATCCTGGTCCACATAGAAAGTTCTAGGCCACTGGGTCTCCAGGGAGACCCTGTTTAAAAACAAAATAAACCAGAAACAATCACATCTTGACAAGACCCCACCATCTTAGGGGCCTCTAGCTGTGCTTCTGGTCCAGATGCAATGGTGGTGACCTTGACATCTCCTGAGCTTCCATTGTGTTCTCCCAAGTATCCGAGAGCAAGAGAGAAACCTGCCCCAGGATGAGGCTTCTAAGACCTCAGCAGTTCTGAAGCCAGCCTTGAAGGAGGGGCCGTAGCCTGAGGGAGCATTGCTGGAATCACAAGAGCCTGGTTACTCCCAGTCTGTAGTTTGCTGAGAAGAACGGCCAGGGGTTACTTTATCCTCCTCTGGGTGTCCTCCTCCGGCCTCAGAATCCTCTCTACCTCCCTGAACATAGCTCTCAAACTGGCAGCATTGGCAGTCTGGGCTGGGTAACTCTGCTCCAGGGGCTGCATTGTGTAGTGTAGGAATATTCAACCCCATGCTTGAACTTAACCCACCAAGGCCAATAGTGTACCCTCCCCCAGAGTAATAAATGTGGCTAGAGACATTGCCACGTGTCTCCTGGAGGGTAAAACCGCTCTGATTGAGACTCCTTTGTCATTTTATTTTTATTTTGTGTGTCTGAGTGTTTTGCCTGCATGTATTTAAGTGCCCTATGTGCATGCAATGCCCAAGGAAGCCAGAAGAGGGAGTTGGACCCCTTTGGTACTGGAGTTACAGACAGTTGTTGGCTGCCATGTGGGTTATGAGAATTGATTTTGAATCCTTTGTAAGGGCAGCTGGTACTCTTAGGTGAAGACAGTTCCCAGCATTTATAGAGCATTCCCCAAAGAGTTGCACAGGGTGTCTGATGGGCTCTTCACAAGAGCCCCAAGGATCCATAGTAACATTGCCTGTGTTGCAGATGTCGATTGATTCTGAGGCTCAGAGATGAGAAGTCACTTGCTCCCAAAGTCACCCAGCAAATAAGAGGTAGGGTTGGAATTCAGCTTAGACTGACTCACAAGTCACAAGCATGAGCTCTGTTTTCTGTCCCACTGGGGAGTCTAATGGCCATTCCTTGTATTTGCATAATCCTCTACCCCCCCCCCCAAGTTGAATGCAAACTTTGAGGAATAAAATATATCTGTGGCGTAACTGCTGGTGGACCATTTAGCCTATGGAGTTTGGAGTGTTGGCATATGTGAATGTATGGAGAGAAGGGAAGAGAGGGGAACATGTCCAACATGATGGGTTGGAGAAACGAAATGAGTCAGCAGTAAGAGCTCTCACTGCTCCTGCAGAGGACATGGGTTCAGTTCCCAGCACCCATGTTGGACAGCTTACAACTGCCTGTAACTCCAGTTTCAAAGGATCTGATGCCCCCTCTGTCCCCCGAGGACACCTTCATGTACACATACACACACACACACACACACACACACACAGAGTAAATAAGAAATTTCTAGCATGAGGCTCAAAGAGAAGGCACAAACAGAACAGGCTTCTGTAACATGGTAAGCAGGAGATCGCCTTGGCCCGAGCCTCCTCCATCTCTCCAGCCTTGTAATGTGTTTTTGCCTTCCTAACTCTAACCCACACTTCTAGGAAACTGAATCTTAAAGGATGTTCTCTCTTTTTAAAAAAGATTTATTTTATAATTTTATGTGTATGTGTGTTTATTCCATTCAGCAAGACTGAATTCTTTCTTTTCTATATGTTACTCCATATAGGATGGAGTGTAATTTAACAATTTACCAGCCCATTTTTGTGTCTTTAGAAGCTTTTAAAGCCACAACTAGTGAGTGACCATTCTTCCTTCCCTCAAGTCTGTGTTTCTGAAGAGATGAAAAGCATGGGTCAACCTGTCTAGAATCTTCCATTTATAAGAAAATGATTCAGAGATTAAAGGAACCATCTAGAGCTGAAGTCTTAAGCCTTTCACTCCCGCTGACAGAGACTCAGGGACCTGGGGTTGGGGGTGACGGGTGCTCCAAGGTGGTGTGGCTCTTAGCCTGGCCCAGAAGCTGGATGGCCATATTTCTTTCTGAGTACCTGAAGTGAGGTATTCGTGTAGAAGATGGGCGAGTTTAGATGCTGGACTTGCCAGGACTTAAGAATGTGCAGAATGAGAAGAGGAGGGAGCCAGGGGCTGGACGCTTCCTTGCTCCCCAGTTTTTCCTTCAGTCTGGGTTGAAGCCAAGGAAAACAAGCCTGGCTCCTCCTCCAACCAAGGGAAGTCCAAAGGAGGGGCTTTACAATTACCGTCTGGAAAAATCTTCCACCTCTCGTCCTTCTGCAGGCTCCCCCAGCCCAGGAAGGGGAGGGGGGCTCTGCGGGCGGGAGGATCTGGAAACAAGATGGACTCTCCCCCTCAAGGGGCTCACAATCTTTGGTAAGACCAGACAGACCTTGGGCATAGAGCAAAACCCCTCATTTATTAGGCTCTGAAATTCCATCCACCGGGAAGCTGGCTGGAGCCCTGAGCCAGCCTCCTTCGGAAACAGCTAAGCTCGGGCAAAGCCCAGCTCCAGCTGTGGTCCTTACCTCGAGCCCTAGACCCAACGCCTATTCTTCCAGCCATCATATTTCCGCTGCCTGATTTCTGTCTGCCCAGCGTCTATTCCACCCCTACCGAAGAAAGCCGGGATCTCCATCCATTTGCAAAGAAGTAATTTGAGCCTGTTAGGAGAGACTGAAGGACATTGCCCTGCGAGCTCAATTTATCTTCCTGGCCCTCCCTAGGCCCAGATGTTCCCGGCCGGTAGACCAGACACAGAAGTATAAAAGAGCGGTTGCTTGTCTTTGCGAACTCTCGACACCCTCTCGTCTCTCCCCACCCAGCTGCCTTCCCGCCCTGGCTCCCACACCGGGCTGGGGCGCCAACTAAATCTGATCAAAATGCAATTGCCAAGTCGTTAAGGTATTTGAATTAAAGAAAAAAAAATTCCCGAGAAAGAAAGTATTTGATGGCTAATAATCTCATTTCAATATAATGGGACCTTCTTCTGCAGAGAGCAAGACAGGTTAAGAGATATAATTATGACTTCGCAAACTCTCCCGAGCGCGGGAGACACGCTGACAGGTCTGTGCGCTGCTGCACCCGGCTCCGTTGGCTCTGAGGGGAGACGCTTTGTCTGCAGGGCCCGTTGAAGACGCGCGGTCCCTTCCCCACCCCACCCCCAACTCGGCCTACATTGCAATTTAACTGTCAGCCTTGTCCTCGCTCAGGGGATCGGTATCTGAGTCCTGCATGAGGGTAGGGGGGTGGGGTGACAGAAGGGGACCGGACTTAGAGAAAAGCGAGCGAGGGTCTGACCTGTCAAACCCTGGCCCGGGAACTCTGAGCTGGGCTTTTCAAACCTGTTCCCACAGGGACGCTTTTAAATGTGTCTACGCGGTAGGGTCTAGGAGAAGCAGCGATTGGGAGGACTTGAACGGCACAGATTTATTGCCCGTGTCCAAAGTGGTGCTTTTGATCCAAAAGGGATAGATTCTTTCCTGCTTTCAGTGTCGGCGGGCGGAAAGGAGTTAGGGGAACCGGGAAGCGGTGGCTGAGCTGTTCACGTTCCCCCTCCTTCATCAAGCGAACTTTCCACCCTTTTATTACAATAGAAGGGAAAAAAAAAATCCCATTTGAAGCCTAGATAGGGAAAGAGAATTCTCGTCGGCTCACATCTGGTCCCGTCGCCAAGGTGCAAGGAATAGAATAAGATGCCAGTGCCCCGTGCCTTTAACGAGTATTAATAGCAGTTCAGGACCAGAGGCCACGAGGAAGTCAAGTCAAGGCCGGGGCTCCCGGGCAGTCAGCCGCCGCTGGCAGACAGCTGCGCAGCACAGCGGCAGCTGCGAGGAGGGACCCGCGAGTCGCCTGCAAGTGTGCGGGACGCGTGTGCGCATCGTTCCCCGCAGCGCACAAGTAACTGGCAGCGGCAGAGCCCGGGCAAGGGCTGAGGGCGCTGTCACTTAGGGCAGGTCGGACAGGCCTGCCTGCGGAAAGGCGCTAGGGAGGGGAGGTGAGCCGAGGCTTGCCCACTGTGTTTGTCTTAGACCCCGAAGCGGACAGCAGCTTTCCACCCGACTGTTCTCGCGGCTCTCATCCGGACTCATTTTCACAGTTAGGAATTCGAAGGATGCGGGTGCATCACCGACCCTCCCCAATCCTCTGTGAGGCGACGTGAACCCAGGGTGCCTCTACGGCAGGCGAGGCCACCAGGCCCCCGAGGCGCAGCGACCTCTCCTGAAGTTGGTGAGGGAGGCGGTGCTGCCAAGTTTCCAGGAGTTTTCTATGCGCCAAGCCTGGTGGACCGTTTTCCCGGCAGCTCGAAAGCGTGTGTAGCCACTGGCCTCCCCGGAGTTATTCCGATTATTTGAACGAGGGTGGCGCTGTCGCGTCCTCCTGGCTGCGTTTCCTCTAAGGGGAGTTTGGAGCCACGCGGGGACGCTCTCCCCCTGGTGGCCCGGGCCGCGGGGTTTTTTAAAGATCTGGGGGAAGATAACCTGAGCGAGCTTCGCTGCTGCCTGGTTGGTCCAGGCCGGTATCCGTTTGCCCTGGTAGAGCCCACAGTGGCCAGGCCGAGCCAGGCCAGGCCTTCATCTGCAGCTGTCTTGGGTGACCACGCCACATATTGCAGGATGGTGCGGGGACACACGTGGGGACAGTCCTCGAAACTCTGATCTATTAGCTTATGTCGCCTCCCTGTTCCCTTTTCCCGTTGGTGTTTAGCGATGCGCAGCCACGGCAGGGGAATGCTCCTGATGGGAACCACGTGGCCTTGAGGGAGCAGGCGCTCCTCAGGTGACCCGCCGGATGGGGTCCTCCGCCCCAGTGCTGGAAGCGCTGTTAGCGGGTGCGGGAGATCCTGGGCGACCGATCCGGGTGGGGGCTCCCCCGTGCTGGATGTTCTGGGTGACCGGGCAGCCCTCGAGCCTAGCTCTCCGGGCCGCGGTCTGGTCCCGGCGGGGGGCGCCGCGAAGGGCGGACTCGCCGTCGACGGGGTCAGGGGCGAAGGGGCAGGCGGAGGGCAGCGCGCAGGGAGCCGGCGCGGAGGCTCGGGTTACCTCGGCCCGGCTCTCCCACCCGCAGCTTGCACGCGGGGGCCCGGGCGGGCTCGGGCCGTTCCCGCCCGCTGTTTGCATTTCTCTGCCAGGCGGCGGGGCTCGGGTTGAAAAGAATCGCCTTCATTTGGAACATTGTTTATTTTTCTTAACTAGGCAGTGCCGACAGGCGACCCCGCGAGCACAGAGACCGGACCCGGCCGATCCCGGGCTTGGGAAGGGGTCAGGACAGGGGCCAGCGGCGAGAGACGGGGAGCTGAGAGCCCCCGCCCTGGGAAAACGCCCTTCTCCGCCGACCAAGGCCCGGTTGGGGAGGGGCCGTGGCTCGCGGGTGGGCCACCTTCTTCCTCCTGCCACCTTGTCGTTGACCTTGCACGAGGCCAGGCAGCAATTTTGACATCTTGTCTTCTTGGATTTAAGTTGACTGTCTTTGTTTTTGTTGTTGTTGTTGCTGTTGCTTTTTTTAGTTCCAACACCTGAGGGGCGAGGCAGCTTGTGACTCAGTTTCCTCCCCCTCAAAGGGCTCTGACATAGTGTTTCAGTCTGTGGATGCTGTAAGGTTTTTTACGGGCTATAAAGGACAGAGCCTGCAACTTGCCCAGAGTTCCTAAATCAGCCCTTTTTAAGACCGAGGCTGTAGCCACGCAGTGATAGATAGGGCAGAGGAACAGCCAGCGAAAGTGGGGCCCGAAGGGAAGGGGACACGGGCGGAGGCCCACGACTCCCAAGCTCCGGGAAATGCGGGCTGGGGAAAGAGTTCTGAGCGTTTTGACAGAAGATGAATAAAATGCAAATGATATTCAAAGCAAGATGCTAATGAAGCTCTATTCTTTGAGCGGTGTAGCCCAGGCAGAGCTCTTAATGGTGTCGGAGCTGGTGTGAACTCAGGGCCTGGCAGGGTCCAGCAGTCCCGAGTCTCGGGTGTCCCTGCGATTGCGCGTGTGAGTGTGTGAATGTGGTGAGAGCCCTCTCTCGAGTGCGTGGAGCGGCTTCGGGTGTGCTCGCGCCGACATGAAAATGAGGTCACGGAAGGTCGTTCCACTCTGCAGCATAAATCAAGGAGGAGAGAATGGATGTGAGAGGCAGTCCCTCGAGAGGGCCCGCAAGGGGGGGGGGTGTTCCGGGCAGAATACTGGAGAATCCGGCACAGTGCTCTTCCACCCAATGCTTCCGGTGCCCACTGCTGGACAGCCAGGCCTGATCCAGAAGAGAGCCTGTCCCTCAGCCCATCCTGCATCCCTAGAGCCCCAGTTCTCCCCCTCTCCCTCTCCTCCCTCTCCCTCTCCCTGTCTCTCCCTCTCCCTCTCTCTCTCCCTCTCTCCCTCTCCCTCTCCCTCTCCCCCTCTCTCCCTCTCCCTCTCCCTGTCCTCCCTCTCCCTCTCTCTCCCTCTCCCTGTCCTCCCTCTCCCTCTCCCTCTCTCTCCTTCTCCCTCTCCTCCCTCTCCCTCTCCCTCTCCTCCCTCTCCTTCTCCCTCTCTCTCTCCCTCTCCCTCTCTTTCTCCCTCTCCCTCTCCCTCCCCCTCTCTCTCTCCCTCTCCCTGTCTCCGTCTCCCTCTCCCTCTCTCCCTGTCTCTCCCTCTCCCTCTCTCCCTGTCTCTCCCTCTCTCCCTGTCTCTCCCTCTCCCTCTCTCCCTGTCTCTCCCTCTCCCTCTCTCCCTGTCTCTCCCTCTCTCCCTGTCTCTCCCTCTCTCCCTGTCTCTCCCTCTCTCCCTGTCTCTCCCTCTCTCCCTGTCTCTCCCTCTCCCTCTCTCTCTCCCTCTCTCCCTCTCCCTCTCCCTCTCCCTCTCTTTCTCTCTGGAATTCACTGCGTAGAGAAGGCTGGCCTGGAACTCGGAGATCCACCTGCCTCTGCCTCTCCTGTTGATTAAAGGTGTATCCTGATACACTCAGCTTCCCCCCGCCCCCCCCCCAATTTTAGTGTTCCTTATCTAAGTGCTCTTCCAGTGAACCATGGGGCTCTGCAACCAAGCTCCCCAGAAGTGTGCAGCTGCCCTCCCACCTGCTCCCTTCAGCAGCACACCTAATTGCTCACTTGTTACATGGGGGGGGGCACAAAGCTAGGCTTATTGGTATGCCCAGCAGGGATCTCAACAAACCCATTTATGAGGTGCCTGCTTTCTGCCCTCTCTCTGCCCTACAATCCAGCCCTTACTGCCCATCAAGTCAGTCTCCCAATCTCCCCCAATAACCTCCTCCCCCCAGCTCTTTGCTCTCTGTGGGCCACCATCAGAACACCAGATGCTCCAGGCTGCCTATGCTCTCCTGAGACCCCAGTGGGTGGCCTGTGGATGCTCATGCTGCCCCAGCATGGAGAGGTCGCTTAAATTCCAACTCATCCAGCTCAGTGGAAGCTGGACCAAAGCACCAGGCCTGGGGAGGGGGGGGGGATGATGGGTTATAACCTCTACTTTCTAGGGATGGGTGGAGGGGCACAGAGCAGCAGCCTGTGATGAGAGAGCCTTGGTGATATGCGCGGGGGGGGGGGCTCTTCTCCCAGCTGGCATGGTGGCTATTGGCTGCCCCCCCAAAACGGAAGTTCAGTGGAAAGCCCCTCCCTCCCATTTGAGCCTGGGCCCGCATCAGATTGATCCTCACCTTACCTCCTTATAACAATAGCAACAGGATGCAGAAAGCCTGCACAGCAGGTTCAACCCAACACCACATGTTGAATTAGACTTACAGAGGACTGACCAGCAGGATCCTTCTTGAACCTTCTCATTTGTTAAGTCCTACATTCATTCAACAGGCCTTTAGTGAACCTTTGTCAAATGTTGAGCAATGAAGAAGATAAAATCCTGCTGCTTGGGCAGATCTCCTGCCACAGAAGGGAAAACAGGAGCTTATGATGTGCAGTCTGGTGGGTAGCAGGCCTTTCTTACTGTGAAAGGAAAAAAAAATCAGGCTGAGCACTGCAGGAGAGGAAGAGAGCATACTTCATACACTAAAGGGCCAGCCATACAGACTTCTGGAGGGATGGGTCTCTGGCAGAGAGGATTGCAAATGCAGAATGTAGCTGACTTGGGGCCTGAGGTGAGAGAGGCAGGATGAAGGTCAAAGGAAGGTCTGGTGGAGCCAGATGTTGCCGGGGGGTTTTCTAGGCCCAGCTGGGAGGCCTTAGATTATAACACAGGTCTGGAGGGAATGATGCAATCTGGTTTATATTCTTTTAAAAAACGGTAAACAAAGACTAAGCGGGGATTTAACTAAGTCACTGGTGGTTTTCAGGCTTGTGAGTTTCACAACCCAGATCTTCAAATTGTCTCAATTCAATTGTGTTAAAAATGAACGCTCAGGCTGGAAGATGTCCTGCCCTCCCCACAATACTTTTCAGCAGAAGTGTCCGGAACCATAGGGTCTCTAAATGGATCAACTCCAGCCAGAATCTACGTTGTGGGTGAGGACCCTGGTGGCTCCAGTTTGAGGGTCTCTGGTGTTTGTACCCCATAACTCCCACTTGTTCAGTCTTTGCTCTGCTTACCCTGGGTCAGTTCTGGACTGTGGAGACAGTGAAGGCAACTCCGGTGAAAAGAAGGCAAGATCCAGACTCAGCTGCTCCAAAGTCACTGCACTTCCCACCGAGAAGGGCAGGATTTCCGCAAAGCCGACAGGATGGACCCACACCGTCCCCTAGTGACCACTGTGGGTACTGCATCTTGAGTCCATACTAGATGCAGAACAGTGCTAGGGCGGCAGGGGGCGCACAAACAGGCTTATGGTTCATCTGCCTGGAGCCAGGCGTTAAGATACCTCCCTTACTGAACTAGCAGAGTAATTCCAGGAGATTCAGGCTTTTGGAACAACATCATCCCTGAAGTTCTGAAGCGCAAGATGCCTGGGCGGGGAAGAGGGCGCTGCTGCAATCTTGATGGGACAAAGGCAGGGAGGGGAAGAGAATGCTGAGCCCACCTCATTGCTCCTTTTTTTAAATTTGGAGGTCCAAAGGTTCCTGCTTGGCCCTGGGTCTCTCCCTCTTTCTAAGACACTGGGAAGGAATGCACCGGCAGATCGTAACACCTGCAGCCGTCAGGCCTGGGAGCCCTTCCCTTTGCCAGCTGGAGTTTGCCAGCAGAGCTGGGAACGATTTTCCGTCCTCTGCTGCCTCCCAGTGGGCGAGAATGGCCTAGTCGCTCCCAGCATGCTGAGTCCACTTGTCCTCACGCTTATCTTTCCTCCCCTGTAGACAGGCTCCTTCCCAGCAGCCAAATAGGTATTCCAGGAAAGAGAAATGAAAATTCTGCCCCCCCCAAATTAGTTGTAGAACATACCAGAGCCATGTTCACCCGACACCAGGACCATATTTCAAAAAATCATTAATAAGCTACTAAACCATGGACTCTGGGAGGCTGCTGTCCCATCCCTTTCAGAGGGACGACTATATTAATAGTGGAGAATATAGACACAAAATGATTCCTCCACGAACCGGGCATGGTAGGCCACGCCTTTAATCTCAGCACTCAGGAGGCAGAAGCAGGCGGATCTCTGTGAGTTCAAGGCCAGCCTGGTCTACAAAGTGAGTTCCAGGCCAGCTGGGGATATAGGGAGACCCTGTCTCCAAAAATACAAAAAAAAAAAAAAAAAAAAAAAAAAAGATTCCTCCAGGTAACCCACATGTATCCCAGAGAAATCATGTCCAAATGAAAACCTGTGAACAGAGCCAACTGTGATGGTGCAAGCCTTTAATCCCAGTGTGTGGGAGGTTGAGAAAGGTGGATCTCTGTGAGATGGAGGTTAGCCTGGTCTACATAGTGAGGTTCAGGCCAGTTGGGATTACATGGAGACCCACCTTGTGGGTCCTGGGAATTGAACTCAAGTCATTATGCTTGGGGGCAAGTGCCTTCACCTGCGGAGCCATCTTATAGAATCAAGTGCCTTTACCCGGGCATGGTGGCACACGCCTTTAATCCCAGCACTCGAGAGGCAGAGGCAGGTGGACCTCTGTGAGTTCAAGGCCAGTCTGGTCTACAGAGCGAGCTCCAGGCCAGCTGGGACTAAAGGGAGACCCTGTCTCACAAAAAATACCCGGAAAAAAAAAAAATCAAGCGCCACCTCTTGAGGGTTCCTTTAGGTCCCAATGGCAGCAAGCCTTCAACACACGGTCCTCTGAGAGATGTTTTAGAGCCAAACTATAGCATTGTAAAAACATTCACAGTGTATAGAATGCAAACGAAAATAGAAAACTCCCTGTCTGTATCCCTTGTCCAACCCCCACATACATAGACACAGACACACAGGCACATAGACACAAAGTCACACAGGCACACAGGCTTCTCCCCAGAAATAAGCCCATAGCTTCCTGAGGTGATTTTCATGTACATTTGTGATAGACACAAGTACTACCACACACACATATACACACAAATACTACACCACACACAGACACCACACATACACACATATACACACAAATACTGCGTACCACACCACACACAGACACCACACACACATGTACACACAAATACTACGTACCACACCACACACAGACAGCACACATACACATAAATACTACATACCACACCACACACAGACACCACACACACATATACACACAAATACTACCACACCACACACAGACACCACACACACACACATATACACACAAATACTATTACACCACACATACACACATATACACACAAATACTACATACCAAACCACACACATGCACATATACACACAAATACTATGTACCACACCACACACAGACACCACACATACACACATATACACACAAATACTATGTACCACACCACACACAGACACCACACACACACACATATACACACAAATACTACGAACCACACCACACACAGACACCACACATACACACATATACACACAAATACTATGTACCATACCACACACACCACACTGCACACACAGACACCACACATACCACATATACACACATCACCACACACACCACACTACACACAGACACCACACATACCACATGCACACACACCACCACACACACCACACTGCACACACAGACACTACACATACCACATACACACATATACACACAAATACCACACACCACACACATAGACACCACACATCACATATACCACATACACACTACACATACACAATGATGCTTGTACATACCACCACACACATGCACATATACACACAAATACTACATACCACACCACACACACCACACCGCACACATACTACATACACACACACCACACATACACAATGCTGCTTGTACACACCACCACACACATGCACATATACACAGAAATACTACATGCCACACCACACACACAGACAGCACACATACCACATACACACACACACCGCCACACACACATATACACATAAATACTACTTACCACACCACACAGACATATACACACAAATACTACATACCACACACACGCACATATACACACAAATACATGCCACACCACACACACCACACCGCATACACAGACACCACACATACCACATACCACATACCACAAACCACATACACACCACCACACACACTCACATATTGTGGGAAAACTTAGTTAAGATGGGTGGCATTCTAAGCCAATGCTACCTCCTTGGCCACCCCCATTGGGTGGGGTGTAGTGACGAAAAGATTTAGGATTCGGCCCTGAGAATTGAGTCATGATATTTAAGCAGATATCTTGGAATAAAATCTCTCTCTGCATTTAAGCCTCAACTTGAGTACATGTGGTGTGCTTTCCTGTGCGTATTTTCCACGTGGGTCGTCCCAGGATTAAGTGGGCCCAGCCACAAATCTCGGCGGCGACCCCACAACATATGCACACAAATACTACATACCACACACCACACATACCACATACACACATATACACCACCACACATGCACATATACACAAATACTACGTGCCACACCACACATGCCACACCACACACACAGACACCACACATACATGTATACACACAAATACTATGTACCACACCACACATGCCACACTGCACACACAGACACCACACATACCACATACACATCACACATACACGAACACCATACGCACATATCGTACACACAAAATACCACATACCACATACACACATACACACAAACATCACATACCACATACATACACATACTGCACACATGAAATGTTTGTAAATACAGGTTTTTTTTTTTTTTGGTCTTTTTGAGACAGGTTCCCAACCCCTGTAAGCCCCCAGCTGTTGTCCTGGAACTCCCTATGTGACCAGGCTGGGGTCAATCTCACAGAGATTCCCACCTGCTCTGCCTCCGGAGTGCCGGAGATCAAAGGTGTGCACCAGTGCACCACCACGCCCTGGCCCTTGTTTGCTTTTGTTTTTGAGATACATTCTCATTTTATAGCCCTGGCCTATGTAGACCAGGTGCTTCAAACTCACTGAGCGCAGTGCTGGGATTAAAACAAGGCATGTACGCACCCTCTTAGCCTAGACACAAGTGGTTTGAGCCTTCCTTTTTTTTTTGCAAGCCATGCCTGGAGGTACTGCAATACCAGGTCGATGCGTGGAGTAGACAGGGCAAACTCTTATTCCAACTCCTAATTCCAAAAATCCATTTAATATATAGTCCTCGGATAGAGGACGTATCAGATATGAAACTGATAAAAGGCCGAGAAGCGATGTTTGCCTTCATTTTTAACAAGCACCTACTACAATGTGTTACTACTTAGGCAGTTTTTTTTGTCTTTTTTGAACAATGTGCTCCTGTAGTTCAGCTGGCCTGGAGCTAGCCTATGTAGAACCAGGCTGGCCTTGAACCCCAGAATCTGCCTCTCTGCCTCCCGAGTGCTGGGATTAAAGGGTGAGCCACCACGCCTGGTGGCGTAGTAGTTTTATAAAGGTTAAAAATATCCTGGCAGTCTGATGCCCATGCGCCAATGTTCAGACCCACACAGTACCATGTGCTGGGGAGGGGCCTTGTGTATCAGCTCCTTTCCTGTTTGTGACCATTTGGTTTGTTTGTGTCACCAATACATAAAAGGCTACAACAAATGACCTTCAGTATCGGCTTCTCTGTGCACATATGGTTTATTCTGTCTCGTAGACACTAGAAATGGAATTGTCTGCAGGAAGTGGATGAGCATCTAATACTTTGACAAATCTGGCCAAATTGATTTCCTAAGGATGTGTGAATTTATAATCCCACCAACAGCTTTTGAGACTGAATTGTATTACATTACAACCTCACCACCATTGAGAATAGCCAATCTTTTTTTTTATTTTATTTTTTTGTCTTTTTGATTTTTTTTTTTTTTTTCTTGTAGCCCCAGCTGTCCATGAACTTGGCCTGTAGACCAAGGCTGGCCTTGAACCCACAAAAATCCACATTCCTCTGCCTCCCGAGTGCTAGAGAATAGCCAATCTTATTTAATTTAGTTAGTTATTTATTTCATTTATGTATTATTGCCCTTGGCAGCTTTGCTTTGGGAGAATAGCCAATCTTTCAAACTGTTTTTGATGGGTGCCAAAATGATCCACTTGCTGTTTGTGTTTTTAATTTGGCCTTTTTTCCATTTACTGGATAGAATTGATCTCAACCTTTTCATATTGTTCCATGTATATTTTCTTTGGGACTTCAGTTTCTATCCTTCCTGTTTCTCGACTGAATTGTTTGACTATTGATTCCCTAATCCTTTATATATCATTGGTTAATATTTCTACCTTGTTATATAGATTTAAATATTTTTATTTATTATTATTTATTTTTTTAAAACATGTGTCTGAGTGTATGCCTGGATAAGTACAAAAAAACACCCATTCGTGGTGCAATTGGCCAGGGGAAGGTCAGAAGAGGGTGTCGGACCCACACCCCCCTGGGAACGGGAAATTACAGGTTGGTTGTTAGTTTCCATGTGGATGCTCGAAATTGAACCCAGGTCCTCAAAATTCTCTAGTTTTAACTAAAATTGGAAAATTAATTTTAATAAAAAAAAAAAAAAAAACAAGCTTTTTTTTTTTTTTTTTTTGTTTTTTTTTTTTTTTTTTTTTTTTTTGTCTTTTTTCATTGCATTTTAAGACAATTGTCTCCCTATAGCCCAAGAATATAATATAAAATAGCCCCCCACCCCCAGCTGTGTCCTGGAAGAATTAAAAGAGATAAAGCCCCCGCTGTCCGGAACCACTCTGTAAAAGACAGGCCTGGCCCTTGACGAGCCAACGAAACCTCTTATCAACAAAGAGCCGCCTTCCTCTCTCGCTCTGACCCTGCCCATCCTGCCCTCCTTGGCCTCTTCTGCCCTGCCTCCCCCAAGTGCTATGATTAAAGTGTATGATCCCGGCTTCAACCAACAAGCTTTTTAAAAACCATAAGTCCCTAGTCCCAGTGTCCACATTCCCTATTTCCCCTAGTCCTCCGGCACAACGCGTAAGGTTCACCTAGGGGACCAGGGCTGATTCGAACGCAAAACCCTCGACAAACAGCACGAGGAGCCATCCTCTTTCCCCTTGGGAATAATGTTTTAAGAACAAAAGCTTTTATGGTAACACTTTTTTGGTCCGATGTATGATTTTTTTTTTGCTTTTTTTCATTTTTCATGTTTGCTTTTAAGTTCAGGGGAATGGGAGAGAATGGACTCCAGGTAAAAGTGTTTATTATGGTGGCCGGCCCAAGACCAAAGCCCCTGACTTTCCTGACCTTCCTAGGACCTGACGCCTTTTCCCATCTCATTTTCGCCATACTGTCCATCTTCCCATCTACAACAAGCACAAACCACCATCAAAAGCCCGGGTACGAGGATTGCAAGTACCCAACGCGTTGTTCACCACCCCTACTGACCACCAGCCTTTCCTCCCCAGCATTTGGTAGGCAGAGCCAGTGGATCTCTTTGAGTTTTGAGGCCACTTTGTCCCTAACATACTGAGTTCCAAGTGTCCACGTCGATAATCCTGGGCTACTAGGTGCAACCCTTCTTAAAAAAAAAAAAAAAAAAGGCAGGCATTGGGGTGTGTCTATGTAATCCCCAGGAAATGGAGCGGTGGAGAGAGGGGGATCATTCGCTAGTGGAGGCTCAACTATACAACCACGAAAACATACCAATCTACTTGTGGCAAGCCCCCTGAGAAACTGTTCAGAAGGCACGTGAGGCTGGGGGAGATGGCTCAGTGTAGAAAGCCCTTGCTGCTGCTAGCTGGGGGAGGTCCCAGGTAACCATGTAAAAAGCCAGGCAAGACATGAATGATGAGGCCATTACTGTAATCACCATCAGACCAAGCAGCGGAGACCAAGGATTTTCACATTTTCAAGAGGGCAAGTTGGTATCAGAATAATAGACCATTTGATTGATGAGATCTGAAGTTTCATTTCACATTTGAGAGAGACTGATCTGTCGTCTGCCCCTGCTGCTGCCTCTCCACCGCCAATTCCAGCACTTACAAGTTGGCGATTGGATCGAGGAATACAAAAGAACACCGCCTTGTCAATCTTTTTTGTCCCCAGACACTACAAACTAAACCAAGGTTCGCTTCCCCTAAGCAATGATAACTCTGGTCCTCCATATGGTCACAAATCTTGTGCATACACCAACTGTACTTTCTCTACTGGCATGTACAAACAAACATCAAAAACAACCCCACCCCCCCCCCCACTTTTTTTTTTTTTTTTAAGACTTTTTTTTTTTCAGTTCTAATACTGTCCTTCTTTCCGTTCCTGGCATCTCTGGGAGGAGGAAAGCTGCCTGGCATGGGAATGAAGGGCCAGTTCTCTCTGGGACAATCATAAAGCATTTCTTCTCCATTTCCCCCCCGCTTTTTACTGCAATTCCTTTCTTAATTCTTCAGGCGAAACTTGGGACGGGAAGGGACAAGCTAATATAGGAATGAATTTCTCCGTGAGAAAGGGAGAGTGAGAAGGCATTTAGGAACGTGCTTTCTTAACTTTCGGTTCTGGCCTTCGAGTCGTTTCTTTTCTCTCCGCTCTGCTATCGCCCGCGCTCTCGAATCTCCACAATATGGCACAAAGGCCCACTCAACCATCCTAACTCAATCATCCCTTGGATGCCAATTATCATAATTAAGGAAGCCAGAGATCCTTAAGTTTGTAGTCCCTCCCGCTGGGCCTCTGCGAGAGTTCGGTCAAACAAGAGAGAGGGCGGAGTCCTTCCGAGTCCTGCCTCGGTGGGAAACGATGACTGCTGATTGCAGGGTCTTGCCCATCTTCCTGTGTGGCGAGGNCAAGCCCAAGTGAGAAACTGTTGAAAGAAAGCAACGTGAGTGCTGGGAGATGGCTCAGTGTAGAAAGCCCTTGCTGCATAGCCTGGGTCCCTAGTACCATGTAAAAGCCAGGCAGGCATGATGGCCATCTGTAATCCCAGCAGGCAGCAGCGGAGACCAGGGATTTTTCAGGACAAGGTGGTCAGATAGACCAGTGGGATTGATGAGATCTAGGTTCATTTGAGAGACTCTGCCTCCAGCCTTACAGTGGAGATTGATCGAGGAAGACACCGACGTCAGCGTTGTCCACACACGCACAAGAACCAAGGTAGATGGCCCCTAAGGAAGGATAACTCTGGTCTCCATATGGTCACATCTTGTGCATACACACACGTGTACTGGCATGTACACAAACATGCACCCCCTCCCCCGCATATAAGCAAAAAGAACTTTTTTTTTCAGGTTCAATACTGTCAGTCTTTCTTCCTGGCTCTGGGAGGAGGGAAAGCTGCCTGGATGAAGGGCCAGTTCTCTCCTGGGGACAATCAAGTAGCATTTCTTGCAATTCTTCAGGCGACACTTGGGGACGGGAAGGACAAGAGAGAGGAAGGAAGAGGGAGAGGGAGAAAGGGAGAGTGAGAAGGAGGGAGGAGGGAGGGAGGAGGGAGGGAGGAGGGAGGGAGGGAGAGAGAGAGAGAGAGAAAGAGAGAGAGAATCTCCACATTGCAAAAGGCACTCATCCCTTGGAGGCCAATTAGCATAGTAAAGGAGCCAGACTGAGTGTTGTAGTCCCTCTGCAGTTGTCGGTACAGAGAGGGCGGAGTCCTGCCTCGGTGGGAAACGATGACTGCTGATTGCAGGGTCTTGCCCATCTTCCTGTGTGGCGAGGGCCCTGACCACACATACCCACTCTTCATTCTCAGGCTCAGCTGCATCTGCTCAGGCTTCAGGCCTGTAGGGCTGCCCACAGCAGAACATACCTGCCAGCCCTCTGTGTAGCTCCTTCTCTTGCCTGCTGTCCCTTCTGCCTATCCTTCCCAGCCCCCCTTTAGACCAGAGCCCACACAGGCCGGGAGGACTGTCAGGGAGAGGTCCTACCCATCCCCATGCCCCTCTCCTTGCGCTCCTGAGGTAAGGAGCGAGGTGCTGAGGAAGGGATGTGGTCCCCGGAGTTGGGCTGTTCCTCACAACCTCTGAGGAGGAGGCCTTGAGAGAGGCTCAAGGCGTTGTTGGAGAATGTGGGAGGCCTGAGGGATGGTCTCTGAGGAAGCAGATGAGGAGGAGGTGGGGTCAGGAAGCCTCTCCATCCAGGTCCGTGGAGCACTCCTGGGGCCTGGAGAGGCCTCAACGTGCACGTCTTTGGCAGCCTCAGGAACCTCTGTCACCTCCTGGCCCACAAGCTAGGAAAAGGGGCCAAGAAGGGGAGGAACTGTGGTCTACTCAAATGGCGCCTCTTTCCTCCTTTCCTGGGCCCTGCTTTTATCCTGGTGCCCTAGAAGGTCGGACTGCAGACAGCTGACAGGGCCAGAGGGGTGTGTGTCATGTGACTGTTGTCCCAAAGGCCTTGCACTTTGCAAGCCTCAGGACAGACTGGCCTGTCAGGACCATAGCAGTGGCCTCACCTTGGGAGGATTTTTGTGTGCAGGGGACTTCGGAGGACAGGAGGGGAGGAGAGGGAGCAGAGGGGAACGAGGAGGCTGAGCTCCAGCCGCCATGATTCCACCCGGTTCAGGCAAGGCTTTGGCAAAGGAGGTAAAAGGAGCAGAGAGGATGGTGCTGAGATGGGGACTGGGTGGAGGCGGGCATGGGCCTGGTTCCAAGGCAGGTCAGGAGGAAAAGGGAGGGAGCCTCATCCAGGAAGCCTGGCTGTACCACTCGCTCCCACTTGCTGATGCCCCAGAAATGCTGGTTGAAAAATAGATCCCCAGCACCCACATGGTGGCCGAGAACCGTCTGAAACTCCAATTCCAGGAGAACTCCAGTTCCAGGGGAATCCAACACCCTCTTCTGACCTCCGCGGCATTGCACAACACGGGTGCACAGACCTGCATGCAGACAGTACATTCATACACATACAAAAATAAATAAAATTTAAAAAAATTGAAAAATTGAGAGTAAGGGGCTGGAGCGATGGCTCAGGGGTTAAGAGTACCATCTGCTCTTGATGCACACCTAGGTTCAGTTTCTAGCACCCACATAGTGGCTGACAACCGTCCAAAACTCGAGTTCCAGGAAATCCGACGCCCTCTTCTGGCCTTCACGGGCATCACATGTGCATGAAGAGCTTACAGACACGTAGGCAAAACACTCATTAAAATTTTTTTTAAAAGAAAAATAGATGATAAAAGAATCAGATGAATTTTCCCTTGTTAATATTTCTGGAAAATTTTCCCAAAGAAGAGATTCTTTTGAAGCCCCCTCCCCAGGAAATCTTGGTTGCAGAGGTCTGCATGAAGACATGGAGGCATCACTGGACTTTGGAAGGGGCACCCTAGCTACCATCAAACAACTTCAGGAATTTCCTCTGTGTGTTAGGCCTTAGGGCTGCCCAGGGGGGAAGGTTGGCTCTGCAGGATAGTAGATGTCTTTAATTCCAGCACTTGGGAGGCACTGGCAGGTGCATCTTTGTGAGTTCAAGGTCAGCCTGGTCTACATTGGGAATTCCAGGCTAGCTAGGGCTAAGTCATGAGACCCTGTCTCATACCACCACCAAAGAATGGGGCTGGAATCCTACTGGGGGCTGGCTGGGAAGGAGATGGATTGTTAACCTGTGCCAGACCCAGAAGAGTGCTTTTGTGCAATATGTCTTCAGGAGCAAGTTATATGTCTAATTACCATGGAGCAGCATGGTATGGGCGATTCATAACCTGAGCTTAGGGGCCAGGTGTTCCTCCTGCTTCTGTATTTTTAACTCCCTGCATTTTTTATTCAGAAGTATTTTAAAATCAATTGCAGATATCCTGACATTTAGTCCTTAAATAATTCATCATGGGCCTCTACAAAAGGAGTTTCTTGCTTCATAGCAAAAAGAGCAGGATCAGAGAGACAATGTGATATATACTCAGGAGCCTCACTCCCCAGTCTGAGCTCACATTTCCCCAGTAAGTTCAGGATGTTAGCCATGAGCAGAAATCATGGTCTGCCCAAAACCCCAGCATTCCCTAAACTGGGAGTGGTGGGAGTCAGGTCCCTAGAGGAACCCAGGAAGAAAGATGAGACTTTGTGAAAGGAGGGTCTGGGGAGATGGCTCAGCAGGTAACTCACTGGATGCACACGCACGAGGACCCGAGTTCAGATCCCACGGCCGTGAAAAAAGCTGGGCATAGCTGCACAATTACAGCTGCTGCTCAGCTCAATTTCTCCTTTTTACACAGTCCAGGAACCCAGCCCACCCACCATGGGCAATTCTTTGAACTTTAATTGACCTAATCAAGATTCTCCCGTCATAGGCGTGCCCAGAAGCCATCATCTCTCTGGTGATTTAGATCTCATTAAGTTGATAATTGAGATTAATCATCACAATATAAATAGCACACATGCACACCACATAACTATCACACATGTGTATGTGTATATGTATAAACTTTTATTCAGACCACATGCCTTCTGATGAGTTGAAGAGTGTTTGTTTTACAGATTTTTTTTTTCACTGAAATATAAGAAAGTGTCTAAAACATTTAGAGACATTACCAGCATGAGGAACAGAAGACAGCTTATCTTGAAGAGATTGGGGATGTGTGGATTTTGTCTAGTGACAGGAATCTGAAGAATCATAGGAGATGCATACATTTGTAAAAGAAAATGGCATTTATAAGACACGGTCAGATATACTGAAAGGAATAGAGAGTATGAAAACCAAAACCAAATCACAGAGCAGCAGTTACATGCTTCAAATCCTAAGGAAGCAGCTCGAGAAAATGCTGATGTGGTAAGCAAGGATTGCCCTTCACGGGTGGAGAAAAATGACTCACAGGGCAGGGTCAGAATCCAGAGCCCTGGCAGAAGCAGCCAAAGTCCGTGTGGAACTATCGGTCAGTGCGAACCTGTATACTATCTGAACAAGAGAGTCCCCATCTTTAAAAAATTATTATTTGCAAATCAAAACCACTTTAAGATATCATCTTACTCCAATAAGACTGGCTAGGATCAAGAAAACAAATGATACCAAGTGCTGGAGAGGTTGTGGGGAAAGGGGAACACTCATCCACTGCTGGTGGGAATGTAAACTCGTACAGCCACTATGGAAAGCAGTGTGGAGAACCCTTGGAAGACTTGGAATGAACTTGCCACCCGACCCAGCCATACCACTCCTGGGCATGTACCCTCAAGACTTACGCCACCACAGAGATACATGCACGGCCATGTTTATTGCAGCTCTCTTCACAATAGCAAGGAGCTGGAACCAACCTAAATGCCCCTCAACTGACGAGTGGATAGAGAAAATGTGGTACATCTACACAATGGAGTTCTATGCAGCAGTAAAGAAAGACGACATCACGAGCTTTGCAGGAAAATGGCTGGAGCTAGAGGACATCATGCTGAGTGAAGTAACACAGTCCCAGAAAAACAAACGACGAATGGTATCCCTCATCTGTGGATGCTAGTGCCAATTACCCAGTTGTAAGTATTTCTTGTGTAGGGCCCCCTGAGCTTCTGTACAAAGCAGTTGGACATAATGCATTTTGGAAACAACAACAACAACAGAAAATACTGCATCAAAGAACTGACTGAAACAGTGAACTTCTGCTCAAAACAGTCAACGTCCCCATGGAAAATATTGAGAAAGACTAAGAGATGGAAAGCATGTTTGGCAGAATGCACGAGCTCTG